>PVIH01009855.1:0-79423 GCA_004025045.1 Sigmodon hispidus | reverse complement strand
CTCAAAGAAATCAGTAGCCCTTCTATACACTAAAGATAGAAGAGCTGAAAAAGAAATAAGGGAAACATTACCCTTCATATTAGCTGCAAATAGTATTAAATACCTTGGAGTAACTATAACCAAAGAAGTAACAAACCTATTTGACAAAAATTTTAAATCATTGAAGAAAGAAATTGAAGAGGATATCAGAAAATGGAAAGCTCTCCCATGTTCCTGGATTGGAAGGATCAACATAGTAAAAATGGCAATTCTACCAAAGGCAATCTACAGATTCAATGCACTGCCTATCAAAATCCCAACACAATATTTGGGGACCTTGAAAGAACAATACTCAATTTCATTTGGAATAACAAGAAAGCCAAGATTGCCAAAACAATTTTACTCAACAAAAGAACCTCAGGAGGTATCACCATCCCTGACTTCAAGCTATACTATAGAGCTACAGTAATAAAAACAGCCTGGTACTGGCATAAAAACAGACTTGTGGACCAATGGAATAGAATTCAGGATCCAGACATTTACCCAAAAACCTACGAACACCTGATCTTTGACAAAGAGGCCCAAAATATTCAATGGAAAAAAGATAGCATATTTAACAAATATTTAACAAATGGTGTTGGCATAGCTGGATGGAAGTGTGTAGAAAAATGCAAATAGATCCGAGCCTGTCACCCTGCACAAAACTCAAATCCAAGTGGATCAAAGACCTCAACTTAATCCCAGCCACTTTGAACTTGATAGAAAAACAAGTGGGAAATACACTTCTACAAATTGGCACAGGTCACCACTTCCTAAATATAACACCAGTGGCACAAGCACTAAGACCAACAATTAATAAGTGGGATCTCCTGAAGCTGGGAAGCTTCTGCAAAGCCAAGGACACTCTCAATAGGACAAAATGCCAGCCTAGAGAATGGGAAAAGATTTTCACCAACCTTACAAGTGATAGAGGACTGATCTCTAAGATATATAAAGAGCTCAAGAATTTAGAGCCCAAAATCCTGAATAACCCTATCAAAAAATGGGGTACAGATTTAAAAAGGGAATTCTCAGCGGAGGAACTACGAATGGCTGAAAGGCACCTGAAAAAATGCTCTTCATCATTAGTCATCAGAGAAATGCAAATCAAAACAACTTTGAGATACCACCTAACACCTGTTAGATTGGCTAAGATAAAAGGCACAGATGACAGCCTATGCTGGAGAGGATGCGGAGCAAGGGGAACACTCCTCCATTGTTGGTGGGAGTGTAAGCTTGTTCAGCCACTTTGGAATGCAATATGGCGGTTTCTCAGAAAATTAAGAATCAGTCTCCCCAAGGACCCAGCAATACCACTTCTGGGTGTATAGCCTAAAGAAGCTCATTCACATACCAAAGGTATTAGCTCAACTATGTTCATAGCAGCATTATTTGTAATAGCAAGAACCTGGAAACAACCTAGATGTCCCTCAACTGTAGAATGGATTAACAAACTGTGGTACATCTACACAATGGAATACTACTCAGCAGTAAGAAAAAACGATATCCAAAAATTCACAGCCAAATGGAGGGATTTGGAGAATATCCTCCTGAGCGAGGTATCACAATCTCAGAGAGATAAGCAGGGGATGTACTCACTCACTAGTGGGTTCTAAACAAACAAACAAGAAAAAAAAAAAGCCAAACATGCCCAAGCAGCAAACCACAACCACTGAACAGCTTGGGATCAGAAACACCCTGGACTGACACTTCGAACCCCACTCCAACTATAGGAATACCAGACTCATTCTTGAGGGAGGTTGGACAAAACTGGATTTGGCCAGGAGTGGTGACTGATCCAAACATTATTGGATCAGTGGGACCATAGGACTGTCTGCTCCCTGCCCAGCGGAGGGATGGGGAGTTGCAGAGAAGAGAAATGTCAAGATGTGTTGGGAGGGGGAAGGGACCTTGAATGAGGATATACAGGGATGGAAAAAAATTTCAGAGGGAAAGCTGAACACATAGTAAATATATGTGTAGCAATCTTATTTGCATTACCACCCTTGATATGCCATGCTTATGATTCTTATCCTGTTCATAGTTATTGTTAACTTTTCCTCATTTTAAATTCATGTTACTTTTTTTTGTTAAATAAAAAATAAAGAGGAAAAAAAATCAAAAAAAAAACACCTTACCAATGAAACATTCTCAGCCAAGTAACTGCTAACTTATTTCCATATATTTACAACTATAATTTGTGTATACATATGAAAAGTCCATTCACATTTATGTCACACACACATACAAACACACTCACACATATATGTTGTTGTTCTTAGTGTCTGGGAAACTGGCGTTATATTTAGGAAGGGGTCACATGTGTGCATCAGAGGGTATTTCCCACTTTCTTTTCTATAAAGTTCAGTGTGGCTGGGTTTATGTTGAGGTCTGTGATCTGCTTGCATATTAGGATTATGTTGTTACATCATAAATAATTGTCACACCTACTAGTTTAATAAAATTGCTGACTGGCTGGAGGCAGACAGGAAGTGTGGGCAGATCTACCAGACTAGGAAAACTCTGAGTACAGGAAGAATAGACACAGATGACACAGAGTTGGCAGAGATGCCACAGATAGACATAGAGGAAAGAAAATGAAATGCTGCTCTGAGAAAATATACAGAGCTGCATGGCTGAACAAGATGGGTTAGCTTAAGAGCAAGATCTACCTAGCAGTATGATTGTCCCTAAGATGAACAGGAGAAAATTAATGTAAGCATCTGTGTGTCTCTGTGTGAATGGATTGTTTTTGCTGGACTGACGGACTGCCTGAAAAACATCTGGACTCTATGGGAAAATCAGCCAGAAACCAAATTACAACATTTAGTGTAGCTGGGTGTAGTAGCATAAATTTGCGTTGTAAGAAAAGAAGACTCTGAGCCAAATATTAGGGGAAGGCTGAAATACCAGAGAGAGGAAGCACCACAGTAAATTCTCACCCAGATGTTTTGCAGCTTCCTCAATCTCACTCCTGGTTGCTTTTGCCAGTTGCTTCTGTTTCTGCTGGGTTTATAAGAGCCCTTATATACCCTATCCCATTCAGGTTAGGATTAAAGGCATGTAGTTTAGAACTCACAGTAGCAGAAGAAGTTCTGTCTCTGGAGTTATGGAATTAAGAATGTTGGTGATTTTTCCAACATATTTTTCCTGTGCTGGGATTAAAAGTGTGTGTGATTGATTCTCAGCTGTTTATCCTTGTATTCAAGGATGAAGGATTTCCTGACTGTCTGCCTAGGATTTGACTGTGTGCTCTCTCTGATATCCCATGATTTATTAAATATCTAACAAATATCCACAGTTGGGTTTATGTTGAGGTTTTTGATCCACTTACACTTGAGGCTTGTGCAAGGTGATAGGTTTGGGTCTACTTGCATTCTGCTACATACAATCATCCAGTTATACTAACACCATTTGTTGAAGATTATGTGGAGGCTTGAAGGGAAGGATCAGACTGTTTTTCTGTGAGTAGGCTAGCACTTTGAAGCCCATTCCCTTCAGAAAAATCACTTAACCCAGTCTTGATATTAGGATGAGGAAATGGAACTTGACCGGAATGGATGCACCATACTGAGCTGACCCACCTTGGGACTTCTTGCTCTTTTGGGTGAGGGTATGAGGGATGGGGAGAGGGGAGGTTGAAGGCTGACTGGGAGGAATTGAAAGGAGGAAAGGGAGGGGAAGCAAGGGGATACATGAATAAAAATAAAAAACAAGGGATGAATGAACATCAGCTCCATCTTGGCAAGTGACATTTGAACTAATTCTATTATACTGTCTATTTCAAATCAATCACTTTTCTAATCTCAGTTTCTCAGGGAATGATTGAAAATTTAAAACTATAATTTATAAATTTGAAGACTATATAATTGTTCATTGACAGTTAAGCCACATTACATAGAGAAATGATAAGTTTAATGCTCAAAGTGAATATATGTCATATAGAAAGGCAAATGGAAGTAAGACATTGTGAAACTACCTCTAAGTGATAAAAGTAAGTTCCTGGAATTTAGAGATAAACTAATAATTTGAAGGCAGTTTCGATTCAACAGATATAAGCATAAAGAAATTATTCTCCAATTGATGTGGGAGAGTTGATATGACTTCATTCTGTAGGGACTGAAGTAGTAATTGAATTGAACAGGCCATATGTTTGTATTTGCTTGTTATGCACACATATTTAGAATTTATAAACATTAAGAATTTATCATTAAACGTCTGCATGAGAGGTAGTAATCTCATGCATGGAGAGAGTCTGGCTGTTCAGCTCTCTGGATGCTTCTTGTTCTTGAGCAATGGCATTTCTGTCTTCTCTTTTGCAAGAATTATGCCTCCCTTAGCAGTTATATTACTTTGAGAGATATATGTGATTGCTACCAGTAAAACCCTATGTTTGAAAACATTGTCAAAAGTCCCATCTTGTTTAAAATACTAATTTATTTAGCTGACACCAGTCTGTAGCAATCTCAGATGTTTCTAAAACATCTTCTTTTGTAGCTACTTCCTTTCATAAATTCTGAACCGATACTATTTTTCCTTCTATTGATCAAAGAACTATACATAGACATTAATGAATAAAACAAGAAGCATTTTATTATATGTTTAGAAAGAAACCATTGTTAACTTATTTGTGAGCAAGAATCTATACTCACAATTTTTTCTGTGTATAAGTCATGAATTTTCAATTTTATTTTTTAGGGACTAGTGATATTAAATCTTTCTGGAAGTGTTCGATTTAGGTATTCAACCTAAAAAATCAAAAATTGAATTCTTTTCAGTTGCAGCAGGGGAAACTGGTCTCGTTCACAAACTTTTATGCATGTACACACGTGTGTGTGCGTGTGTATAGACATGAATATATGATCAAAGTGTATTTCAAAGCTGTGATTTAATTCTGAAAACCTGAAAGTCTTAAAGATGTAGTGACAATATCCAGCAAAATAGGAAAGCATGGAGAAGTATCAAATGGATGTGACAAAGCCATTTCCTCATACTACTTATATTTTAAAAATAAGTACTTTAATTCTACTTATACTTTTTAAAATGTAAAATATATTAAATGTTTTACTGAATAATAAACTCGTTAATATGCGGCAAACAAGATAAAAAGATTTATATTTTATTTTGAATACAACTATCAGCATGACAATGCTTTTCTATTTGACATTTCTGTACCCTATTGTTTTTTAAACATAATATTACATGTGGTCACCATAAACAGCACAATTTCTTGACATTTGCTTTCATTTTAAAAAGAATCAGTTTAGACTGGAGAGAGGATTCAGTCATTAAAAAGAGCAAAAATTCATTGCTCTCCCTGAGGACCTGAGTTGGGTTGCCAGTAAACACATCAGGCAGTCCACAACACCTGTAAGCATTAGCTTCATAGTATCTTTATGCCCCTTTCTAGTCTCCACAGGCATTCATTTGTGCACAGACATACAGAAACAGACAAACAAATATACATACACTCATATGATTTCAGAAATAAAATTCTTTAAAAATAGTTACTTTTGAAGATATACTTTTATATTTTGTTATCTGGAATGTATATCATGGTGTAAAAGTAATTTCAATAGTAAGAGACTAGGGAAATGATGTCAAAGGGTGTTTAAATAGGGAAAGAGGAGGGTAGAGTGTCTGTGACAGGATAAACTAACTCTAGGTATATTTGAAAATCCATAAGAAACCTATTACTTTATTAGCTTTACATACATACACACACACACACACACACACACACACACACACACACACACACACAAATAGTTTGAGTTACCCTATAAAGGCAGTTTTGCTAATCCCAGAAGTCAAAAATCAAAGATTATCCTAATAAACACAGTATCAGGTGTTGGATACCTCACCCTTTAGAGTTGCTGGCTAGAGCTTTTTTGGACACCCAAAATAGTGCAAAGTATTGTTATCCTACCAGAACTTGATGATTGGACTTTATGGGCGAGAAAAATATGCTCATTGGTCACAGGATATTTAGAAACCAGATTAGCAACTTCCTTTCTGCTAGCTATCTCTCATAACACTATACTGTACTTCTGGGGAGAAGTCAATAGATTTATTTAGCTGCGACCTCTCTAAACTACAATGACTAGGATGGCAAGAAATATCCATGGGTGTAATGGGTCATATATGTTATGAGGCAACCAGCTACTTTCTGATGAGATTTGAGGCCTTTTATAAAGGGGAAAACAAATGCCTGTTACTACAAATATGGTCAAAAGCCCAGGTTTGGGCAGCTTACAAGCCTCAGGAATGAGCTTTCTACATTTTTACTAAACTCACATACGTGTATCTTTCTGTCCATAGATTAGTGAAATTCTCAGACCTCATCAAACAACTTCTTTTATGTTAATTTTGTAGGTAAACCCACAAAACAACAAATGATAAAAATGTGAAGAATAAATGACTATGGAGTCCACAAACACAAATGGTAAATCTATATAATACCCTATCTAAGTGATCATAAATCATCTCATAATAGAGGATGAGAAGATTGCAGAACATAGGGAGAAGCAGATAAAAATGTTTTCTTCTTGACATCACAGATTCCCACACATACCCTTATAGCAGTATGTTTACCTGCACATGATCCACACAAAACTAAGGCGGTCAACATCTAGCATGAGTTTGCAAGCCCTGATCCCAACATGAGGAATGTGAGTAGTCGATGGCTTCTGGCCAAAGAAAGGTATTTTTCTTTAATAATATGTTTCTTCCTTCATCCAGCAGCTGATGCAGGCAGATGCAGAGCTCCATTGGTAAATACCCAGGAGAGCTACAGGTCCAACTGAAGAGAGGGAGGAGAGATTTCATAGACAGAGGGATCAGGATTATGACAGGCAGGCTCATTAAATAGGCTGTCCTGTGCTCTAGGAAGTTAAAGACTGCAATTACAGCTGATGAACTTTCATGGAAAGGAACTAAAACCTCTGAATTTAGATGATAGTCAAAAGGCTTGGGCAGTTTATGTAACCTCTTGCACTTGGACCAGAGAGTTCATCTTTGGTGAATGAACTGGCTTCTTGGAGCCCATGCCTTGTGGGGGAACACCTTTCTCAGCCTTGATACTTGTGGGAGTGACTCAGTCTTACCTCAACTAGATATGCTAGATGGAATTGTCTCATCTTGGGATTCCTTGTAGTCTCCAGTGAATTATTGGGGGCTGGGGGGGGGAAGCTTGGAGAGGACTGGGAGAAGGAGCAGGAAGGGGCAGTAGTAGTGAGTATAGAAAAGAATAAAATAATTTAAAATATATGGTTCCTGTAACATGGATCATGATGTAGTTGAAGGGCCTATACATAGACATATGAATATAGTACAAATAAAAATCAGGTGATTATTAAATCAAGGAAATAAGATAAAAAGCTGGGAGGCAAGAGAGTGGGAGTATATCTGGGAAAGGCAAAAGGGAAGAGTTGTGGTAATTATGATCAAAATATATTGCACAAAATTCTAGAATAAGCAATAAAACCATCAACTAAATATAAAAATTTAGTATGTCTTTTCATAATAATAATAAAAAATAAAAACAAATTAGTATGTCTGTGCATCAGTTATATTAAACATTCAAAATGGTAAATTGGTGACTATGTTTTCTATGTAATTTTTGTTTGAAAATATCTGTTATATTAGAAAAAATTATAGAAATTAGCTTATCCTCAAACTAAAGGTAAAATTCAGAGTATAATATATATGTTAATTTGACTAATATAACTTATATAATGTTAACATGACTTTAAACTCTGCCCTTGTTTAAAGACTGTAAATCTTAATTATCAATATGATATATATATATATATATATATGGTATAACAAAATAACAATACTAGCAACAAAAAGCTACCCATGATTTTGTTATTTTAACACAATCTAAATTGTTCTCTAGATTTTGTTCATAGCTATAATTATTTTAAAGTACTAAACACATTTATAATTTTATTTGTAAAATCAAGCTATGTTTGATAATTATTAGTTAGAAAGAAATAAAAAACAGTTCAAATTTAGCTAGATTGTCCTATGGTGAATTCTAATGAAAATAATAGCTTAAAGAGTTTATTCCCATTCATGGTGGAACACACAATGTCACCATGAGAAAATTATGAATACTATGTCCAAGTACCTTGCATTGGTCACATTTTGTCACTAAAATCCAGTCTGAATTCTGTATTGCTATCGGCAGGCATCTTTAATGGAAAACATCTCCCAAGCAGCTACAACTTCCATTTCAGTTTGGTCACAGCAGCCTTTCTGATTAGCCACTGCAGGAGCTGCCACGAGGCTGAGCCAAAATCTGTTCTCCAAAGTCATAGCATGTGTAGCACAAGGCAGAGAGTTATCAAAGAATTCATAAATGTGAAGTGATAATCTTTATGTTTGATTTAATCATTCTGTATGCTCAGAATAGCTGTCAATGATCACAGAATATGCATTGTCTAAGAACTTTAAAAATAAAGCCAGTAATTTGTCCTTATGTATTTTTTGTTCACTAATGATATAGCATGTATAAGAGTTGAAATAACAGCAGTAACCATGGCCACCTAAGGCTTTATTCTAATCTTTTGTATTTACTTGCATTCTGGTTTCCTGTGGGTTTTCTATGTGAGTCAACAGGTGCTGGCACTGCATAGTTCTCTCCAGTTTTCATGAGGGGAGGCACAGTGTGCAGGTGAGATTTTACTTAGAATAAACTTTACAATCGAAAAGTCTAATTGAACGTTTTGTTGGCAGATTTTTTTTTTACTATGAATGTAAAATGTTTTATTTGGACACAGCTGTATGTTTGAGCTTTAGTTACTCTGATTTTATTCACAGTAAGGTCAAATCTTGATAAATTATTCTGAGCTGCTGAAAAAATTCATTTGTGGTTGTATAAATGTGAAAATGTGTGTCTCTATATTTGAGTGCTTGCAGCATGTAGGGTAGATCCATTCCTCAAGAACCTTAACAAAATTTGGACAAAGGCATACACAAAAGAGACAAAGATACATACAAGTAAATACATGTGTAGAAAAGCTGTGCATGAGATCAAAGAAAAAAAATAAGCTGCTATGAAGAGGGAAGAGTTTTGAAAAAGATAAGAACTCTAAATTAAATGAAAAGCTAATCAGATCCATGGGCAATGCCTTTGGAGGCTAGAGGTAGGAAAATCTGGATTGGGATCTCAGGTCCAGCTAGAATTATGGCAGTTATTCATTTTGTTGGTTTTGTACCTTCAAATAACTCTCTTATATAAACAAATAATACTATTGCTATAATTGTCAATATAAGGATATAGAGAAAAACTTATAAAATTATAAAACGCTTGGATTTTATTAAAAAAACTTTACTGTGTTCCACCTTACCACAGAAAATTAACACAAATTTTCATTTTTTTCCTGAAAAACTCTTATTTTCTACAGTTGTTGTGGAAGTCAAAATGCTGGCAAAGCCGCCAACTCTACCAGCATATTCTGACTCTATGTGAAGTTCTATTCATCACAAAGAAAAAGATTACAAAGTTCTTAATATGTCATTTATGGATTACCTTCTGATGTCTCCTAAAAAATGAGAGGTTTACATATTATTTGTTGTGCATGCATCTATTTCCCAGATTTAGTGCACAAAGCCTTTACTTCACTGATGTTCAAGCTCCCAAGATAAAAGAATGCAGAGCATGGTAACTTTTCTTTGAAAAGTCTCCTCTCTTATTGTTCACTTCTTCCCTGTATAGACCAAAGCAGCTCCAGGCATCTCAGAGAATCCTTAGCACGTTTTAATATTATTATTATCCAGCTTCAGTTCCTATGGACTCTTCATTGGACCCCCACTTTTATTTCATCAGTTTTCCTCTAGCTTGTCTTTAACACTTTTTAACATCTACTTCTTTGATATTTCAAAATGTATAGTTTGGGCTTTTGCCTACTAGAATACTAGAATACTAGGGGCTGATTCTGGCTATAATACCATCTGCATGATGCATATATATTTGCTACATTCTACACATAGGTACTCCAGAGATCCAGACATATTATAGGAGCCTAATGACTAGAATCTGCAGAGATAATACCAGCAAAAAACAAAACAAAACAAAACAAAAAGCTCTACAGTTTAGAATGGGTAAACAATAGATGGTAAAAGTTAAGATATTTCATGGCAAAGGATTGAGAGGAAATATTTGCTGAAATACCCACATTTTATACTTAAAATCTAAACATTCAAATATAACTTATAGCTGACTTCATAATGGTTTCAAATAAAAATACTCATTTTGAATTATGTTCCTTAATCTATTAATTCTACTCTTTTTATTATTTAAAACAAATTTTAAAAATAAATATATTTATCTTTCTTTTATAAAGTCTTCCTATATTCTCTTCACTTCTCTATCCACCCAACTTTAAGTTCTTTCTCAGTAAATAAACAAAAACCCAGTACAACAAAATTGCCACAAACAGGAAATAAAAATCAAAATAAGAAATAAAATAAATCAGTACAACAAAAGCAAAAATGAAAGTTTAACCAAATAAAAACATTAAAACAAAACAAAACTTATTAAGTATTGATCAACTATCCCTGAATGTAAGGCCTGGCCTCTAGTGGTTGATATTTCCAGTGTCATTCTATTGGAGAAAACTGATTTTCCCTCTACAAACAGGCATAAATGACAGTTCAGTTTTTAAACTTTATCCTAGTGGCTAAGTCTTCATTTCATAAATTAATTATTCTTCATTTTTTAAAAAATAACAAAATAAAATAGATTTGAATAACAAAATCTATCATATCAAAATTGGACGAGACAAATCAAACAAAGGAGAAAATACCAAGAGAAAATACAAGAGTCAAAAACTCATACATTTGCAAACTCAGGAATCCTATAAAAATAACAAGCTGGAAGCCACAATATACTTAGAAGATGCTGAGGAAGAGGTGAAGATATGAAGTTAGCCAATTTTTCCCTAACCAGAATGGTCTCATTACTACTTTGCTTTTTCAAAAAAAATTAAAATAATCATGAAGATAATTATCTAATCATCAAAATTCTATATATCGAATAACTGGATGAAGTTAAAGCAAGTGTCAGTATGCCTTGGAGGCAGTTTAACTATGCACAGTGATATCTGAGCCTTAAGAACACTAATTTACCTTGTTTGGTTTTCATAGTGTTGATTGTTTGCAAACAGAAAAATCATTGTAGATGGATGATAGTGACAATTAAATATTGCTTTTATCATCTGTTGACAATAATGGTGTCAATATTAGATGCTTTCACTTTTTAAATTAGCTACACACTAATTGGTTGGTAGTGACTACATACATTGTAAAAATACTTTCTATGCATAACATAGTCTTGCAAATAAAAATTCAGCTGAATACAAGTAAAAAGCAAGTACTAAAAGGAAGATAACTTTGAGTAAGACATTATGTAATATTGCTAACTGAAAACTTAAAAGTATTTATCAGGTTTATAAATTAGTGAGGATTATAGTTATACAATATATTCTAAATATTTATTTATCCAGCACTATACCTATAAAATAAGTACATTTCTGCCTTCATTTTCTTAATATTTATGCCTCAATAATGTTTTATCCTAGAATTTTGACAAGCAAATTTTCTTATGCATTGAAAATAACTGAACTTTATACAATACCTACCAAGTTCTAGGTAGTATTCTACAAGGCTTTAGTATGCTACCCACAAATGGCTTTGTAGAAAACATTGCTAGCTTCATCATGTGCCCACATTTGACCCAGGAAGAAACTGAAGTGCTGATGGAGCAGCTGCATTTCCAGCAGTTTGCAAAGGGCACACAGCAGTTTGTGTGATCTCAGCCATAGAACCTGTCCCATGTGATTGTCACTATACAGATATAATCCCTAGTTTCTGTAGTACACTTACTTTAGTTTAACTAAAAATAGTAACAGTATTTTTAGATTAGTGTTTGTAAATTCTAAATTGAAAGGAAAAGTTTTGGAGATACAGCGTGGATAAAGTCTCACTCTTTCAATTCCATTTCAGAAACTAACTGCATAAGTTTTTCTTATCTTTAATTGTCGCTTTAGTTCTTCATGTTTATGAAATTCTATTCCTGATTGGCAGTTTTTCTAGCTTGTTTGATACATATAGTAAAATTGTTATATTAATATAACTTATTAAAATGCTTCATCATTCAAATGTGCTCATTCTTATGCATCCCCCTCAAAAGTATTTAAACTACATTATATAACAAATTCCTCTACAACAGATTGAGTTATACTTTTTTTGTACATAAAGAATGTCTGTCTTTCTGAATCTATTCAGAGAAACATGTGATTTCCATGCTGAAGTCTAGTGATTTGTTGTATTACATTTATAATTTTCATATGTTTAAGCAACCAATCTGTGCAATCGTTGGGAGGAAACTAACTTGATTGTAGTATATGATCTCTATAGTGACTTCCATTTTGGCTTACAAGTATTTTAAGTAACTTTTGCATCTATGTTCATCAAGCAAAATGATCTATCCTTTTTTATTTGTTTACCAGCCTTTTAAAACACTCAACACATCACATATCAGTGAACAAATTCTTTATTACTTAGTGTGGCAATACATTATGATAAAAATATTTCTTACATTCTAAGAGACTGATACTTTTTTAAGCCCTTGTAACCAAAGCACTAATATAGCTTGATGTCAGTTAATTTAAGGCTACTATACTACTATGTACAGAGCTTGTTTCTTTGACATGCCTTTATGAGAACAATGTAACAACCATTTTCTTACTTCCATTGAATTTCACTATATTCATTTTATATAAAATAATCTAACCCACAGCTTTAATTTTGAAAATATGTACTTTTCCACACTCCTGAGCAAAGGTTTATGAACATGTATTTGTGTGTATCTTTTCCTAGTGATTTGCTAAAACTCTAAATAGGTTGAAATCAACATTAAAAAAATCAAGAACCCCTGGATGTGGTTTTGCATGTTTCTAATCCCAAACTTAGGAGATAGGGGTGGTTAGATATCTGTGAGTTAGATGCCAGACTGATTTACAAATCTAGTTCCAGGACACCCAGGGGGTGTCCAAAACCCAAAAATAAACAAACAAATAAATAAAATGAAGATCCATCATAAATATTGAATACAAAATAAAGATACTGCTTAATAATTAATAATGTTTGCTGTATCATGTGTTATCTGGATAAGTTGGATTCAGTTGAAGTCAGTGACTTAATAACTTGTAGAATACTCTTTAGAAGTTCTATACCCTTCTATCTTATGTGATGCTTTCTGTGCTGTTCAATAAAACTAATAGCAAAGCTTTTTATTAGAGGCTAGATACTCTCACACACATAGAGATACATAGGGACAGCCCTCAGTCCATAATAGATTCTGACTCTTACAAAAACCAACAGGGAGAACAACTAGATAGGAAGAGAAAAGGATTTGGGTCACTTTTGGTCAAATGACACTAGAGAGGTTTTTTGTTGATTTCTGTACTTAATATTACACCAACACATTATTGATGACTATGAGGTTATTACTAATGTGTTCAAGTCAGTATGTTTATGTCTTCTTCAAGTAACTAAAAGCAGTATGTTCAACAAGGGACTCAGAATAATCTTGGAGTGCTTGACTCTTAAAAAATAAAACAGACAAGCAGAATACATCAACTTCCCTAAAATATCACATAGTTTTAACATTTGACATCAAAGGTTTCTAGTAAAATGTTGTACTATACCAATCTGTTCAGACTCTTGATTTTCAGAGTCTACCTTGAGGTTAGTTGTAGTTCTAATAGGTCTACCTTTATATGTTACTTCATCTTCTTTCATAGCAGCTTCTAATACTCTTTCTTTATTCTGTATGTTTAATGTTTATTATTTGTGAAACGAAAAGTTTTTCTGGTCTAGTTTATTTGCTATGTATGCCTCTTGTACCTTGATAGGTATTTCCTTCCTTAGTTTAGGGAAATTTTCTTCTATGACATTGTTTAAAATATTTTCTTTGATATGGGTTTCTTTTCCTTCCTTTATTCCCACTATCCTTAGATTTGGTCTTTTTGTAGTGTCCTAGATATCCTGGATGTTTTGTGTGAGTAATATTTTAGATTTAATATTTTCTTTGATTCATAATTTTTATAATTATATGAAAATCCTTTCTGGAAACTTTCTGTCCCATCTCTCACAATATTCTGTTTATATCTCATGCTAGATAGATTTAACTATTAGCCCTGAGACTCCTATTTTGAAGCTACCAATTTCTGATAGCATGCTCAAAGTAATAAGTAGAAAATGTCTGATGACCTCCTTGATTTTTCTCAAACACAGTACACATGTTGTCTGTGTCTATTTGTCATTTATGTTCAAAATACTCCACCTCAAGTATTCATGTGGAGATTTATTTTTCTTCCTTAGCTTTGCGTTGTTGGAAAGTCTTTACAATTCATTTTTCCTTACATTTAATTCCATAATAATTATTACATGGTTATTCTTCATTTTGACTCATGAGAATATATTATAAATCTTTGAATTAAATGTAATAAAAGGGCGAAAGAAAGATAAGTACCATCTTTTAAAAGTAGAGGTATAGATTAATAAAGATAAAAATTTAAAGCTGTGCTACATTTTTTTATTCATGGGGACATTTGTTCATATGTTAATTTTTAAAACATTGGGCAACATAATATTGTTCCATTTATTTGTTGTCATCTGTGAAGAATAACTCCTCATCAACCAAAGTAATTTTTATTTGACACTTTAAAGACCAGTAACAGAATGGTGCTAAATAAAATCGTTCTGATTACTCAATTAGTAAAATATTACCTAAATTCAGTCACAGTATATGCAGTAAAAATAGTGTCTATCCTAATAGAAGTTGCTGTCTTCACTGAGAGGATCCAAGTGACTATTCTGCTCACAGACAAAAGCCACCTCTAATCTAGGTGTTGGCAGAATTCATCATCATCAAAGTATTTCTACATAGCTTTATACAATCAGTTTCCATTTCAATTTGAATTTACATTTTGGCTTTTTCCACATCAGAAACATTGTGCAGATAATTTCAAGCCATGTTTTAAAGGAATTTATATATTAGAAAAGCAGACAAACAGCAATCAAGTTTGTGAATGTGAGTCCCAACATGCTTCTTGTTTGATAGAGACTTGTAACTCAATAAATAATGACTAATTTGATATGTGATATTTTTACTTAAGTAGCAGATTCTAAAATCTGGCTTTACTTTAATATTATTTCAAAGTATTTACAAAGTTTGAATATTTTGCCTGGACAACAGTGGTGTATGTCTTTAGCCACAGCACTCAGGAAACAGAGTAAGTTCCAGCACAGCCCAGGATACACATCCAGTTGTGAAACAAAAACAAACATAAAATATATAGGTATATTATTTTATATTTACAAATACATACTCACATATAATATATATATATATTTTTAACAAAATAAAGTCGGTCCCAAAATGTTCAAATTCTAATCCTAACACTGGGGCTTCTGCAAAATAAGCTTCTAGATTGTCTCTGTGTCTTACCAACCTCCTAAGCCATCACCTAACATGAAACAAACTGAATAGCATGGATGTTATTGTTTGTTCAGACTTCTGTGATTACTAGACTGAGTGCCTGTTTGTCTATTCATTTTTCCTATTTTTGTTTAGTGATTTTTCAAGTCTATCATCACACATCATTTGCTCCACAGAATATCAACTAATTTCACTGTCTACTTCTTTCCATTGAGAGTTATTTTACTGTTTTATCTCAACAATTTTGTAATGAAGTTTCTCTGCTTATATAAACAAAAAACTTGTTTGAATTTGGTCAATAAAATATTGTCTTAACAAATCTTTCTCCCTCAACAAAAATTATAAAATTGCCCAGTGTTTTGCTCAGTATAACACAGAGACACACTTGGGATACTTTCCCACCTAGAGATTGTCTGATACTACTTGTGAACTACTGGTTTATATTACTTGGAAGAGTGACATAAAAATATAGATGCACAGGATACTCTGAACAGTTTCAGTAATATCAAGATTTCTTTTAGAATTTTTATTGTCATACATTCATGATTATTAGCATTTTATTTTATATGAGTATTATAACTATAAATTATCAAATTTTTCTTATTCTTCCATCTTTTTGACATTATTTTACTTAAAGTTTTTTTTTAACATACCAACTACAGTTCCTCCTCACCCTACTTCTTCTACTCATTCCCAGCTGCCCCCTCATTCTACCCTACTCTCCACCCTTCAAAGAAGACAAGGCCTTCCATTGGAAGTCAACCAAGTCTGAGATATCAAGTTGAGGCAGGACCCAGCCCCTCCCTGCTTTATCAAGTATGAACAAGGTGTTCCTCTACAGGGTATTGGTTCCAAAAATTCAGTTCATGAACTAGGGATCAATTTTGTTTCCACTGTCAGAGGCCCCACCAACTGCTCATGCTACACAACTGTCAACAATATTCAGAAGGCGTTGTTTGGTTCCATGCAGGTTGCCCAGCTTATTCTTTCTTTTCAAATTAAAAATAAAAAAGAAAGATTACACACATATAATATACTGACATATATACCAAAGAACATAGCTCTGTGGTAATCTTTTGTATGATAGATGTTCTAGTCTCTTGTCTCAGTATATGAGATAAGCCAACTTCTTGTTCTACTTCATATCAATTATTTTACACTTTCCCCATCTGTGATGATGAAGGAGATCATCAATTTCTAAAAACTTAATGCAGTATGAAATAATTTGAAAGGAAAAATATAACGCTTTCAGTAACACTTCATGAGAAAAACAAATCATAAAATCAAACTGTAGAAGAAGAATGTGGGAAATTTGCCTGATTTTACAAAAAAAGTCTGTGGGGGCTTTGATTTTTGATCTCTCTTTCTTGTTTTTGGACTACCTTCTGCCTCCTACATCTCCTCTATCTAGCATCACATCTTTTGTGTTCTTTGTCTCCTGAATTCAGTTTTTGTTATTCCTTGATTCATTGTTTCTCCTCTGAGACTCAGTGAATGCAGTGTTTTATGTTTAATAAGAATTACTTCCTACTTTGCATATTGGACTAATTCCTGCCTAGCCTTTGAGGTAGGGTCTGGTTTCTTTCTCTGAAAGGCTTTTCTCAGTTGTTCAGACTCCCACAGGAGGCTAAGGTGTTTGATTTTTGCCTCCCTTGCAGCTCATTACTGTCTTTCAGCAAAACACTGAATACATGAATTGAGACTGTTTACACGTTGGTCTCTTCCATGAGAAAAGGGACCTTATTTTCCTACAGTGCCTAAATAATCACATTCTTACCTAAACAATTACTTTGTGAAAAAGAAATCAGCAATAATACATGAATACTGAAAGGCTTGTTTAGCACATGTTTCAGGCTTTATATGCAATGAAATGAAACTCATCAGAGAGATTCTCAGACAGTCACCCTGCCCTCTGAAAGCTGCAAGGGTTTAACATCCACATCAAAAAGAATGTGATTCTATAGCCTCTTATTTCTGATGTAACAATAGTGCATTGTGTATTATGAAAGTGAATCCTTGTTTGGAAAATGTAGAAAAATAGTTGGGACCTTATATGTCCAAGTGAATCTGACAACATTGGTTGCATACTATTTAGGATAATAATGGCTTCTTTTAATTAACCAGATTTATGTGGAATCTAGGGATAGTATGGAGATTACATAAGATGAGTACTTATGGAGAGACTGTTACTAGACATCTTCATATGAAGTCCTTTTCACAGTTTATAAAATTTAAGAATTCAAAAAAGAAGGCTTACAGATGTAGCTGAACTGTTAAAAGCACTTGATGCTTTTCCAGAACACATAACTTTGATTACAATTACTGATCCACGTCACAATCCTCTGAAACTGTAGCTCCAGAAGATCTAGTCTCCCATGTGCATACAAACACATACATATACATTTTTTTAAAAAAAATATTTATTTTGGTTTATAAACACCAAGTTTCTTTGTGTCATCTTTGCTGTCCTGGAACTCTCTCTGTAGACCAAGCTGTCCTCAAAATCAGAGATCTGCCTGCCTCTGCTTCCCAAGTGCTGGAATCAAATGCATGGGCCACTAAAACATGGAAAAATAATTTTTTAGACCTCCGTTTTTCTTTTTTTCTCTCCTAAAGAAGAAAGATGAAGCCTACTTGTGGAAGAAATAACATATCTAATGCCTGGAGGAAGAACTGGATGAGTAGTTCCAGAGCAGATAGGTTCCATAATCCTATAAATCAGCCTATCAAAAACTCAGCATTAATCAGAGATTTTTCAGGTACCATTTAGATCAGGAACAAAGCCTGAGACTGCAACCAAGAATCCTTGCAATACAGCAGGAAGTGAGCTCTTCTAGTGATCTGAGCACAACAGTGTAACTTCCAAAGACTGTTCTGCTCATGGCCTGATGAGAAGGGCTCTAGGATCACTCTATTCCATTCGCATGCTCCTTGTCTTCCAGCATAGAGCTCATTGCCTTGGCCTAATGGTAGAGAGCTGGGAGTAAATGGGGAAGAAGTCATGAGAATTGTGAAAATGTTAAGAAATCCCACTTGATGTGTTTCTTCTCATCAATACACTCACAGAAAGCAGTAATTCACTTGCGAGACTGCATTCTCTGAGAGTAAATGCAAAAATTAGAGAGGATACCCATAGTGCTCTGATGACATACAATACCTCTCTCTTGTAATTTAAAGATGCTATAACAATGTGAGAAGTACCCAACTTGTCCAAAACAATGTTCTTCTGTATAAAATACCTCTTCCCTCACTTTAATTACCTCTTTCCACATATCCTAAAACACAACTCATTTCTGGGTGTCTTTGCAAGTTTTTCATTTGACTTCTGTACTGATCAATTTTACATTTTATGTAAGGTTAAACTAAAATGTAAGGTACAGATGTGTGTTAATCAAGGTTTTTTAAAAGGAAGAGAACTTAAAAGATGAATACACATACACAAAGAAGATTTATTAGAATGATTTGCATGCTATGATCCAGCTAGCCCAATCATGGCTGTTAAGCAATTGAAGGTCCTAGAATACAGTAGTTGTACAGCTTACAAAGCTGTGTATCAGCTGGTCTTCAGTAGATACCTGAATCCCAAAGAAGTAGCCTCTAATTTCACTGAAGGAATTGATGTGCTAATAAGAGTGAGAGCAAGTTGGCAAAGAGCAAGCTTCCTTTCATGTCTTTCATAAAAGCTACCATCAGAAGTTGTGACCCAGATTAAAGATGGACCTTCATACCATATAAAATCTGGATTAAAGGTTTATCTTCCCATCTCAAAAGATCAGAATTAGAAGTAGGTCTTCCCACTTCAAATAATTTAGTTAAGAAAAAAATTCCTCACAGCTGTGTCACAGCCACTTAGGCTTTTGTTTATTCCACATGTAGTCAAGATGAGAACCAAGAATAACTATCACACAATTAAAGAATAGATGTATAAATTTATGGAAGATAATAATGATTGCAGAAGCAGAATTATACAAAAATAATCTAATGGGCATTGAAAGAAAGAATCAGAGGCAATATAACACAGTCTCCAGTGACATACCATATACTTTTTATAGAAATCAAGTCAGGGATATGTGGTGGAAATGTTCCCTGTATGCTGTAAATAAAGGAGCTGTTTTGGCCTATGTAGAGCACCATAGAAGTGGGTGGAGAATCAGAGGACAGACAGGTACAAGGAGGGTGAAGTTAGCCAGTCGCATTCCAACCCCAGAAGAAGAGACATGTAAGAAATACAGGTGAGCCGCAGGCTGGGTCACGTGGCAAGTAAATTATAGAAATGGGTTGAATTAAGATGAAAGAGCTAGCTAGTAATGTGCTTGAGACATGGGCTAAACAGCATGGAGTTAATATAAGTGTCTGATTCATTTCTTTGGGGAACAATAGCTGCCACGGGCCAGGTTCCAACCTCCGGCACAAATGGGCCTGGGAAACCTCTACAACAGAGATATGTTGACTCAAACATAAATCGAAAATCAAAAATATTCATGAGAAAAATCATGAGAAAAAAAAATCAAGGTCTATTGTAGTAAGAAGATTCTGGCCCAGTTTAATCCTGAGTTCTGGACCAGTAGTCCCAAATAACCATACATTTTCTCAGAGTAGCATTCTCATCCCATTTTCTCTGTATCTCCTTGGCATCTTCTCTCTGCTCATATTCTTCTCAGAGTTTTCTTAGCCTGGTTGCCTTGCCCATATTCCCTGTCTGTCAGAATTTTATTAAACCAATGGGAGTGACAAAAATTTGCAATGTACAAGAGCATCATCCTACAGCATTCCATGAAAAGAATAATTAATCAAACACATTGATTAAAATAGAAAACTTTTTTAAAAGACAATAATACATATATATTAATATAGTCTTTCTTATATACTATATATTAATATAGTTTAAACAATACTATTACTAAAAAGAAGTCACAGACTAAAAGAAAATACAAATCATTTATCTAATAAAGTATATGTCAAAATATTTTTAAAAATTATAAAATTCAACCTAACAAATTTGATTTAAAAGTACAAAGAAGTCACGGCTGCTGATGCTTCCACAGCTTTTTTTGTTGAACAAAACTGTTTTGGTCATCCTGGCATTTCTGATACTCTAAATAAAATTTAATATTTTTTAAGGTTTGTAGAGCTACAGTATTAAAAACAGCATGGTACTGGCATAAAAACATACTTGTGGATCAATAGAATGGAATTGAAGACCCAGATGTTACCCACACATCTATGAATACCTGATTTTTGACAAAGAGGCAAAAAATATTCAATAGACAAAAGTTATCATCTTCACCAAATTTTGTTGGCATACCTGGATGGCAGTATGTAGAAAAATGCAAGTAGATCCAAGCCTATCACTCTGCACAAAACTAAAATCAAAGTAGATCAAAAATCTCAACATAAAACCATCTACACGAAACTTAATAGAAAAGAAAGTGGTGAATACCCTCCAACACATTGGCATAGGTGGCTACTTCCTAAATATAACACCAATATCACAGACAGCAAGAACAACAATCAATAAGTGGGATCTCCTGAAACTGAGAAGTTTCTGTAAGGCAAAGGACACAGTCACTAAAACAAAATGACAGAATGGGAAAAGATTTTCACCAATCCTACAAGTGACAGAGGACTGATCTCTAAAATATATAGAGAACTCAAGAAACTAGAGCCCCAAACCCTAAATAATCTATTGATATGAAGGGATATTAATTACCACTGATTGTTACCCTCTGTTATTTTTGGGTATAGTTTATGTGTATTTGCTTTCTTAGGGTTTTTCTTCTGTGTGGATATTGATTGTTTGTGGTTTCATGGGTGTATTTGGGCTCCTTAGGTTGGAGTTTTTCCTCAAACGCTTTCTGTAGTGCTGGATTTGCGGATAGGTATTGTTGCAACTTGTCTTTGTTGTGAAATATCCTGCTTACTCCACTTATAGTGAAGTTTTGCTGGGTATGGTAGTCTGGGTTGGCAGCCATGCTCTTTTAGTGTCTGTATAACTTCTGACCAGGAACTTCTTGCTTTTATTGTTTCCATTGAATAATCTGGCATTATTCTGATGGGTCTGCCATTATAGGTAAGTTGGCCCTTTTCCTCTTCAGTTCTTAATATTTTTTCTTTGTTCTGTATGTTTTGCAACTTATTATATGGTGAGCAGACTTTTTTTGGGGAGTGTAATCTTTTTGTTGTTCTGTAAGCTTCTTGTATCTTTATAGACATTTCCTTCTTTAAGTTGGGAAAGTTTTCCTCTATGATTTTGAATACATTATCTATGACTTTGATCAGATGGTATTTTCTTTCTTCTATTCCTATTATTCTCAGTTTTGTGCTTCTCATGGTGTCCCAAATTTCCTGAACACTTTGTGTTATGGCTTTTTTGGTTTTAGTGTTTTCTTTGAGTGATTTATCCATTTCCACTATTGGGTTTTCTATTCCAGAGATTCTCTCTTCCATATGTTAGATTCTGTTGCTTACTCTTGTATCTGTAGTTCCAGACCAATTCTTCAAATTCTCTATTTGATCTATTGCTTCTTTTGTGCCTTATTTAATTTTTGTACTTCAATTTTTAGTTCCTGGAATGATTCTTTCATTTGTTGGATTTGGGTTTTTTTTTTTTTTTTGGTTTTCTTTCAAAGATTTGTTCATCTCTTCCAATTTCTTATTTGTTTTTTCTTCTATTTCTTTAGGAGACTTAAATATTCTCTTTTAAGTTTTATCCTGAAGAGGATATCATTATTGTGTCCTCTTTTATAGCTTCTATAATCTTCATCAGGGTATTTGTATTTTTGTTTCCTTCTGTTTTTTCTTCATTTCTCTGTTCAGGTCTTGATGTTATAGAGACATCAGCTTCTTCTGGTGGTGCCTTGTTGTTCTTCATATTGTTTTATATGTTCTTGCACTGATGTCTTCCCATTGCTTCCTTGGTTCACTAATAGTCATATCTTAGTGGAATCTTATCCCATTGTGGCTATAGGGATTATATGTCTCCTATATGCTCTAGATATGGAGTTTGCATGATTTCTAACTCTGGTCATGCCACAGGATCCTTGTTGTCTGAAGCCACATGACTCTCACTCTGCCTTGAACACCATGGGGTCACCCTGTTCAGAGAGATGTTCATCACTCTGTGATGATGCAGTCTGACTTGAAGGTAGGGCTTTGATGTCTGTGATGTGACCCCCACGATTGCTGGGAAGGCTTCTCTGAGCCCTGGTCCGGGGCAGGCCTGTCTGTGAGGTCAAAAATTATGAGTATTTGCCAACTTTGGAGATACTGTGAAGAGTTTTGTCCTGGTCCTGACATCATGCTTCTGATAGGTACCTAGGTTGTATCAACTTGTTACTCTTAGCATAATATTCTACCTGTTTAATTGCCACTTTTTCAGTCATAAGAACTTTAATCATAATGGACTAGGGCTTACTGAGCAATGTACTTCTATAATGGCCTTACTTCCAAATAAGCTAATATTCTGAGGTATGACAGTGTCAACATCTGAAATTTAGGGAAACACAATTCAACTAATAACACTTAATGACTGTATATAAGAAATAAACAGGGTGGGGTGCATTATGTAAACTCACCAAATAATATATATGTGTATATGTATATGTAAATAATATATACACATAAATATTAGAAAATGAATAATATATACACATATATATTAAAAAAAGAAAACTACTGAAGGCATTCTGCCAAGCTGGAGAATAACCAAAGATGGATGCCCTCAGTATCTCCCTACCCTTACCTGTAGTGGGAAATCTGAAACTA
Source organism: Sigmodon hispidus (assembly GCA_004025045.1). NCBI lineage: Eukaryota > Metazoa > Chordata > Mammalia > Rodentia > Cricetidae > Sigmodon > Sigmodon hispidus. The sequence continues at coordinate 56,127 of PVIH01009855.1, read as the reverse complement.
TGCAAAAAAGCCGTGCAGGAGTGCTAAGCCGGGCAGAGTCGGGGAGGAAACGACGAACGAGCGCCGCCGGAAGACAGAAGCGTCGCGTCGCTGGACGAGTGACGTGAAGGAAGGACAGGCAGCTTGGGACTGATCTTCCTCTGCTGGGCAGATGGTTCCACGGATCGCTCCTGCTGTGCACGGTTAGGATTGCTCCGGTTCTCCATGGTTGGGACTGCTCCTGTTCGCTTCAGTGTGGATCGTTGGTGCTCTCCAAGGTCCTGCTCTCCGCTTCTCCGTCCTTCTCCTACTTTTCTCCTTCTCCCCTGGAACAATCCCTGTTATGTAAGTACCTTTTAAATAAAAATCATTAGTTAACATATATTTCTTGGTGGGTTAGTACCGCGATACTTACCCATAACTATACAAAAATCCCATTGCCTACATGTAGCTGTTTGTTTGTTTGTAACTCTTTGGGGACCCACCATCCATCTCCTAAATAAATACATGAAAATTCATTCATACTTATAGGTAAACAGTACATGATCAGACCTGGATATTTGCAATCATATCTCTCTTTGGCCAAGGGTGAGGTTTTATTTAGACAAAAGGGTAGAAAACAATCCATGGGATAATATTGAAACATAAAGATGGACTCTGGTTTAAGTTAAGGCCCACAGAAGTAAGTTGTTTAAAAAAAAAACAGTTATATTTAAGTGTGAGTCCTGAATTAGTAGGCTTTGTACAGATTTTTTACTAAATCATTTAAGCAGCAGGAAGGAAACCACAGCTCTATATTTCGGTTTCTGATATCTTTCTCCAATGAAAGAAAATAGGGTTATTTCAAGAAATAATTGATTTGTGGACAAACACAGGAAAAGTCCAAGGTAACTTGGATCCTAGAGCATTCTCAAGTGCTTTGAGCTAATGATATAAACAGAGAGAACTCCACAACACAGCGAAGAAACCATCAGATAATGACTGCCCAGTTCAGCCAGTTTTAAAATAGTTGAGAAGAAAAAAATTCTAAACTAGTATTGGATTATATCTAAAGAAAAAGACCAAAATAAAATAAAGATATTGAGAAGAGAAAAACATCACTGTAAAATAATTCCCAATGATTTATGTAAACAATACTCCTTCAGAGAGGATAAACATGATTTATTCACTAATGTGTATTGTATGACTTTCTTGTCAAAAAATGAGACTTGAACAAAACTGGATGGGGAATAATGACTCAAATGTAGGTAAAACATTAACATCATTACAGGTGTATAATTAAAGTTAACACTCAGAGCACTAAATCTTTGACATTGTGATGTTCCTTGTTTCTATTTCAAACTTATATATTTCTTCTTGTTCATGACTTAAATTTTTGGCCTCCAACTTGCCATTGTCACTTGGCACAGAAGTCCTTGTAGCCCCTAGGAAGAGAAACCTGGCCAGTGGATGTAGGTCACTATGGTAGAGATTTTGATATTTATTTTGAACCATGATTCTTATCTGTATTCTGTGCTTCCTGATCATGAAATGTGAATAACCATGGCCTTGTGATCCTGCCACCATAAGAGTACTCCTTCTGACTGCCATATCTTCCTTGCCATGATGGACAAAAAGCTATCTAAATACATGATCCAAAGGAGAGCTTTCCTCCCTGTTCCTTCCATTGGGAATTTCATCATAGTGCCAAGAAATGTAATTTATATAGCCCTTGATATGATGTGTGAGAAGGACATTTACCTCAATAGTCTTCTTTTTCAAAATATATAGCTGCAGTTTAATCTTGATAAAACAGCATGCTTACCTTAGCTGAAGGGTATTCTACAAAGTTCTTGATTAGTTCTCATGAAAGTGTCAAAGTCATGAACAGGAAAGCCAGGGGAAAAAAAGATATGATAAATCAATGTAATAGCATCCTTGATGCCTCAGGAACAGAGAAAATGCCCTGCTAAAACTAAGCATGTTTGAAACTGAAATTTTAATAAATAATTATAAGTATGATAACTTACCACACTAATATGCTCTTTCTAATATGGAAAGTGGATGTGTAATACACAGAAACTCTGTGTAATATCAGCTTTACAAATTAATTTAGTATTGCTCTAAAGTAAAGACATAGAACCTATTTTTTAAAATAGTGAATGATTTGCCTTAGGCCTGTAACCTACACTTTCATCCTAAATCTTTTTTCTCACAGGCAATTAAAGATAATTGCTTTATGTTTTTTTTTCTATAACCCAGTTACTATTTAGAGAATATAAAGTCCTGATTGCTACCTTTGTTACTTTATTAAATATGAAAGCTTGGCTTGTAACATTTTGTCTCTACATTCAATTTATACTTCAGAGTAAAATATGCATGCCTGTAGTTCTTGTGCCAGAAAAATGAATACTAGGTCAAGTGAGTTTTAAGAAACAGACACTCCCATCCAAGTACTAACCAGGCCCGATCCTGCTTAGCTTCTGATATCAGATGAGAATAGGCATGTTTAAGATGGTATGATTTCTAAAATAAATAGAGAACTCAAGAAACTAGAGCCCAAAATCTTGAATAACCCAATCAAAAATTGGGGATCAGAATTAAAAGGGAATTCTCAGCAGAAGATTTACAAATGGCTGAAAGGAGCATAATAAAGTGCACAACATCTTTAGCCATCAGAGAAATGCAAATCAAAACAACTTTGACATACCATCTTACACCTGTCAGAATGGCTAAGATCAAAAACACAGATAACAGCCTATACTGGAGAGGTTGCCGAGCAAGGGGAACACTACTCCATTATTGGTGGGAGTATAAGCTTGTTCAGCCACTCTGGAACGCAATATGGCAATTTCTCAGAAAACTGGGAATCACTGATCCAGCACTACCACTATAGGGCATATACTCCAAAGACACACATTCACACCCCAAAAACATTAGCTGAACTATGATCATAGCAGCATTATTCGTATTAGCAAGAACCTAGAAACCACCTAGATGCCCCTCAACTAAGGAAGTGATTAACAAACTGTGGTACATCTACACAATGGAGTACTACTCAGCAGTAAGAAAAAAAATGTTATCCTAAAATCTGGAGGCAAATGCATGAATTTGGAGAATATCCTCCTGAGCAAGTTCTCACACCCAGAAGGATAAGCAGGGAATGTACTCACTCATTAGTGGACTTTAAGCGAAAACATTCTTATATCATTGAAAGATTGTGGGTGGATAAATTGATTTAACACACACACACACACACACACACACACACACACACACACACACACACACACACACACACATACACACAGGAAAAAACTTCTGGTTTGACTGTAGAAGAGTTACTTAGAAGAAATTTGTGGTGGTTATAGTGCATCTGTGAGCATTAGCTGTGGCCTACTGTGCTTTCTTTATCTGTAGCTGAGCCTAACCTGGTTTGATGAGATTTAGATTTTATTTTGTATGTTTTATGTATTATAGAGAAAAGAGAATTCTTATTACTGTGTGGGGTTTTTTTTTGTAGCTGTCCTGGATTTTTTTGCTTTTTTGTATAAAGTTTGATTTTGATTTTTAAAAAAATCAATAAAAAAGATAAAAAAGAAATGGACACTCATCTTAACAAGTTATTTGACTTTAGAGAAGAGATTTTCACTTAGCCTACCTTTTAACACCTCTCTATTTAAGTTTCTTTGAAATATACTCATATACCACTTCAAACTATATGTGCTAAGAATCAATATTGTCATAGACACTTACATTCAAATCCCACCATAAGGTAGTCTCTGTGGTCCCTTGATCAAGTTATTGAGTATCATTAATAAATACTTTTTGGACTTAAACTACCAATTGATGTACAATCATTCTAAATCACTTGGAGTGCACAGAGAAGATATTTGTCATTTGGTCCTACACTATTTTCATAATTGATTGTCCACATAGTCTACAGATACACATCTCCTCATGCTAAAGAATGTAGTATATATTTAGTATGTAAGGGCCCAGAACTCATTCTCACCTGAGGTAAAAATACATACCCAATTAAAAACCCCACATTTCTATGACCATAAAAAGTACTTTCACTGTTACTTTAAATTGACAGTTAGTAAGAAAATTTCTAATTGGCAACCCCTTGGAAAGAAAAATTCGATTTTCTCCAATAGAATTATACTGATAGTATAAACCACACATAAGAAGGAGGCTTTATGCTCATCAATATAAAATCAAAAAGGTACTTATATATTTTTTGACTCATATTATTTTGTTTGGACTTTTCTTTAACTTATTGGTCTTTGCTTGTATATTATGGGTTTTTTATGTTCTTCGGGTATTGTTTTGTGTGAGTGTGTGTGTGTGTGTGTGTGTGTGTGTGTTTCTTGTGCTGTTTCATGTTATTTTGTTGCTCTTGTTTTCTTTTAGGTAGGAAAATAGGAAGTTGAATGGTTGAGGAGGTGGGAGAAATCTGAAATCTGGGTGGAGAGAGGAAGAGAAAGCTGTTAAGAATGTATTGTATGTGTATTCAAAAAAATAAAAGAAGAAAATCAAAGAGAAGGGACGATATTGGGAAAATGCCTCAGTGCTTTGGAGGACTTGCAGAGGACTGTGGTCCAGATCCCCCCACCAACTTGATGGCTCTGAAATATCTATAACTTCTGTTTCAGGGAATATAACATGCTCTTCTGAACTTGTGGGCACCAGGCACACTCATACTGCACATGTATACATACAAACAAAGCACTCATACAGAAAAATAAGAAAATTATTAAAAAATTAAAAGCTAGAAATATGTCTTAGTGATTAAAAAATAAATGCATTTATTATTTTTGCAGAAGCCCTGGATTCATTTCTCAATAACTAAATGGCAGCTCGCAATCAACTGTAACTCCAGTTCCAGAAGCTCTGAGATTCTCTTCTTACCTTGCTGGTACTACATATACTATGTATAAACACATGGCTGCTCACAACTTGGGTTCTCAGGGTGTGATATCCTCTTTTTAAGTGCATAAGCTATATACATTGTGTACATATATACATGCAGGCAACACATGCATACTCATAAATAAATAAATGTATCCTTTAAAAAGAAAATAATGTAGAAAAACTGTATTTGAAAAAAGTGAGAGGAAAACTTACTTTATTTATAATTGAGATACTGTTTTGTTATCTCAGGTTTTTTTATGTATTTGTAGGTTGTTTTATATTTCATTACTTCATGGAAGCCAGGAGGAGTCATTACTTCATGGAAGCCAGGAGGAGTTAATGTGACATTTTAAAGTGGAGCTTTCAAAAAATTTTCTGCTTGAAATAAAAGCAATATTCAGAAGCTAAATGGAGAGAGACTGTCATATATGAAACATATATATAATGTATATATTATATATAAGTATATGTATCATATATATGTGTATTTACATATGTATGTCACATGTAAGTATGTCACACTTAGTTTTTCTAAAAATCACCAGAATCCTGGATCTTTTGCCATCTCTCTCTCAATAACACAGAAAAGAAACCATTTAATGACTGTAATGGGGTAAGTACTAGATATTTAAATATCTCTTCTAAATATAACAAATATAAGTAAGCTCATGCTTACTTCCAAAGTAGAATTTTTCTTATATTTGTTATCTGGATCTAGGTGTTGCACATTCCTTCTCATTGTGTTTTTGTCTGATTAGTTGGTATTATTTCAGAGAAATGCATAGTTAATGTGCAAAAATTAAGTGCATTAATTTTACAAGATGGTACAAAAGTATCTTCTGTATAAGAAATTGTGTTTATTATTATAAGAAGCGCCTTCCTACCTGAAGGTATTTTCAGTATCTACAATGCTACTATGCTTGGCAGCAGTAATATTATTTTCTAATAATAGTAAGAAAAATGATAGCTTTATATGTTTTTGTTTTTTCAATGAATATGTTTTATCATTATTTAATATTATTATGCCATTTTGCATTTCACATGTGAGAGTCACTGTTTTGCTATATAATATTTTTCTTTTTCTACTACTGCCCTCCTACTCCCTTCCTCTCAGTCTTTCTTCAGCCTCCCCTGACTCTATCTCGCTATTCTCCAAAGAGGCCAAGGAATCCAAAGGTGTGTCAGTTTGATCTGGCATACCCAGTTGAGGAAGGTCTGAGTCCCATTCATCAGTATCAAGGCTAAGTTAGGTTTTTTTTTATTAGTAAAATAATATGCAGTATATTTATACAGTTAAGCAAAATCTCTAAATAAAATTATTTTTGCTTTAATTCCACATAAAATTTTTGTTAAATGTGATTATTATTCTTTTAAATTACAATTCTACTTTTACATAGAATAGTTATATATTGCTAGTGTAATATATGTTGTAAGAAAATTTAGATAAGATTTTTTATTTTAGCCAGTTTGAATATTTCTACTACTTACTGATAATTATTTGTTACTAAAATTTTTACGCCAACAAATTGAAAACCTAATGAAAGTTTAAGGAGATTATTTTATAGTCTAAGAAAAGAAACCAGCAAATGTGCACCCAGTATCATAGGATGTATTTTCTTATTCTGCATTAATTCATATGCCCCAACTAACCATCTTTTATCACCAAGTGAAACCTCCTGTACCAAGAATAGGTTACATTTCATTGAGTGGTTGGCCAAAGGTTCTCCATGGAGATGCTTTAATCTTAAAATTATACCAAGGCACGTGGTTACTTTCCATAAACGGATGGCAAGGCCTTACTAATGAAGACAACCACTTATATGTCTCAATAAACATGGAGATGTTGAACCTGGTACCTAACAAATACTTTCACCTATGCTTATAGTTTTCATATTATTGAAAGGTACTCTACACACTATCTGTCTTAGTTAAAATTTTATTGTTGTAAAAAGAAACCATGCCCTAGGCAACTCTTATAAAGTAAAACATTGAAGTGGGCTCCATGACAGTTTCAGAAATTCAGTCCAATATCATCATGGTAGGAAGCATGATGGCACAGAGGCAGAAGGGTGCTAGAGCTGAGAGTGTTATGTTACATCTTGCAGGCAACAGAAATCGACTGACTCACACTGACCCATCCCAACAATGACTCATTTCCTTCCACAAAGCCACACCTCCTCCTAATGGTGTCACCTCTTTTCAAACCACTACCACTACACTGTCACCCAGTTACAAAAATTAGGATTGGAGAATAGTGGCATAATTGTGACAGTAACCAACAACTGTTTCTTTAGACTTAAGGCCAATGAGTTGTAATCCATTTCAGAAATTGCTAAGGTAGCTAATAAACTTGAGAATAGATAGGCCATGGACTAATTTATCAACCAAATATTCTTACTTTACCAAAGGAACATAGCAATAAGATCAATCCCAATGACAATCTGCATACCCATTGTTCAGTTTCTCAGTCAGCCATTATCAGAGACGGTTTCTCTTAAGGTAAATGGAAATTAACACAGAGACTCAGAAGTGGACAGTGTGCAGAGAGTGGGATATTTTGGAAAACTCAGATCTAAATGAGATGTCAATCAAACATTTGTTGTCTGGATTCAGAGATCTATGAAGAAGAGGAAACAGAATGATTGTCAGTGCCAAAGGAGATGTAACACATAAAAAATAATGTTTTCTAGATACAACAGGACAAATGTCTATGTGAACTCACAGAGACTGCGGCAACATATATAGCACCTACACAGTTTCAAGCCATATTGGATACCAGCACTAAGAAGAAAGAGTGGGCATCAGCTCCTACCACTCAAGAAGAAGCTATTTGAAATTGATACCTCTTTGCAAAAGAAAAATTTGTTTTCTTTAATGAAGATTCATGGGACATACAAGCCATACTTAAAGTTAGGCCTAATTTCCAGCAGGAGATGACCAATAGAAAATAAACTCAATAGTATTTTTGTAAATTCTTTGTCTCATCATGCTTTGTTTGAGCATTGTTTGTATATTATGATTTCTTATTTTTATGGGTTTTGATTGTTTGTATGCTATCTTTTGTTTTGCTTTTTTTCTTCCTCCTTTTCTTGTTCTTGTTTGTTTTTTAAAGGGGGGTAGGGGAGAGAGAGAGAGAGAGAAAGAGAGAGAGAGAGAGAGAGAGAGAGAATTTGGTGTAGTTGGATGTGTGGGGAAATGTGGAGAATTTGGGGTGAGTTGGGTGAAAAAACTATGATCAGAATATACTACATAAAATTTTTCAATAAAAATTAAAAAAGAAAATTCTTTCCTAAAATTCTATTTCTTGTGTGCATTGGTATAAGATTTTGATATTTTAACAAATTAATGAAAAAGATGGTAATGATTTCTATTAACTCAACTAAACAAAAAAATCCTTCATATCTCTTAGTTGATTACCTGGGTTGAGACTTTTTTCTTTTGATTTAACATGTATCCAGAGTGTTAGGGTTAAGTGATATTTGGAAACAAGATTCTGGTACATATTCCAACTCTAATTTTGTGTCCAGGATATTTTAGGCTGTCTTAAAAATAATTTCTTAACATATTAGATATTGATATTTAGACCACAGTTGCTCAATATTGATATCTACGTATTTTGAAAGAGACTGTGTATCAGACCCACAATATACCAGATCCCTGAAACATACTTTTATACTGTGTTCCAAAGTTTGTATACCTATTTATATGCATATGATATATGTGTGTGTGTATGCTACAGAAATGATTTTTAAAAAGATTAAATCTACTTAAACTTAAAAAACAGCTGTTAATCAAAAATACTTATATTGATATGGTTAGTGGTTTATTGATTCAAATTTAAGGCTATTTTTGTTACACTGTATATATGTTTCTACTCTTGTTTAAGGTACTTACTATGTTTTTGTAACTCATTTAAAATTGTAATGTATAATTAAGAAATACAAATTAATAGTCATCTATGACAATCAATAATCATGTTGATTAAGTTTTTAGCTATACAAAGATACATTTCAGTTAGACAGGTAATCTTCAAACACTTCAAAATTCTATAGAATATTGCATTTAATATATTGTAATAACTTAAACTTTTCTAGACAGTGAGACATGTCTGCTTCTGGCAGCACCAATTTACTTCAAGAGAATAATGGGCACTAAAGAAATTCAAACTGAAGTTTACATTTTTGTGGCAAAAGTTAGCTATTGGACAAGAAATTGTTCCTTTTTGACTGCTTGACAGTATACTGTATAAATTGGACATGTGGGACCTGTAGGAAAGTGACTTCTGAAACTTTTTCAGAACAAGCTAAGATGGTCCTTGAGGTTCTTGCTACACAGAGAATGTCAGACATTCTTAAGCACACAGGAAAAAGCCACAGACAAAATGTGCATAAATGGGTAAAAGAGTCCTTCAAATTTCTTGATTTACTAAAAAGTCTGCCAGAGATTGTGCCTGTAGGCTGAAGATGGATGCTCCAACATTATGAAGGAACTTTGGGTGTCTGTCTATGTAGTCAGACATCTGTCATTTCTACAAATTGGAAGTTGCTTGTAATGCCTTTCCCTACCCACTTAATATTTTATCTCTATGTAGTCTTTGATGTACTTGAAAATTAAATAATTAAAATTATTGTTTTTTTAGTGGTACTAAAGGTAAATTTGATATGAAACTTTGGACTCACAAGGATAAGCTAGATGACAGAATATTTTCTTTAATTTTTTTAAATACAAATAGACTAAAAATTGTAACTGTAATTCTTGCTGAATAGATTTTTTGTTATATTTAATTTTGCTATGAAAGAATTAAAAATTTCCCTTTTGATTAGACAGAAAAGTGAAAGTGATGTGGGGGATGTCTTTGTGTATGCTGTTAATGCCATTGGATAATAAAGGAATTGTTTCTGGCCTATAGCAGAGCAGCTTAGAAGTAGGCAGGAAATTCAAGTATAGTATTAGGGGAAAGAGGGCAGAGCCAGGAGAGACATTATCCAGCCTCCCCAAAAGCAATGCATAATGAATTATAGGTAAGCCATGGGATACATGGCAAGATAAAATAATAGAAACATATTGAGTTAAGATGTTAGAGCTAGCAAGCTAGCAATAAGATGGAGCCACAGACCAAACAGCTTGTAATTGATATAAGCCTTTGTGTGATTATTTGGGACTGCTGGTCTAGAACTCCAGACCTCTACCACCCACAGATTTTCCCTGAACATAAATAGGTTCACAGTACTTTGAGATGTCAACCTAAGTATATAACCACATAATACAATGCATTACTTCCAAACATAATAATAACTTATTGCATTCAGTGTTTCTGTGTGTGGTTTGTGTGTGTGTGTGTGTGTGTGTGTGTGTGTGTGTGTGTGTGTGTGTGTGTGTGTACTTTACCATATATAAAAATTTTAGGAACTCTTTTTTTCTTGTTTTTTTATTATTAATAAAGTCTCAGTTTTTTATCCATGTATCCCCTTGTTCAAGTGCCCTTCCCCTCACACCCCTACAAGTCACTCTTCTCCCTATCTCCTTATCTCCTCCCCGGCAAGGACAGGTGGTCCCAAGGTCCCAAGGTGGCTTAGTTCAGCATCCACTCTAGGCAAATCCACTTTCCTCATCCCCACATCAAGACTGGCTCAAGTGTTCCTCTGGAGGGAATGGGCTCCAAAGTGCCAGTTCAAGGTACTTCAGATCCCAAGCTTTCAGTGTTTGTGGTTTGCAGCTTGGACATGCTTTGCTTTTTGTTTAAAGACCACTAATAAGTGAGTATATCCCCTACTTATCTTTCTAGGTTTGTGATATCTCACTCATGAGGATATTCTCCATATCCATCCATTTGCCTGCAAATTTTAGGATATCATTTTTTTTCACTGATGAGTAGTACTCCATTGTATAGATGTACCACAGCTTATTAAGCCATTCCTCAGTTGAGGGGCAACTAGGTTGTTTCTAGGTTCTTTTTTACTTTTTCTTTTCTTTCTTTTCTTCTTTTTTATGGAACTCTTATGTTAACAGTAATGGGAGGTTTATGAGATTCTACTCTTCTATCTTCTGCTTTGGTGATTGGACTCTGTTTTCAGTCCTAGTATCATCAAAATGTCTCAGAAAGGTCTCTGGATGCCCAACTGAGTTTGTCCCTACATAATTTATCTTATCTCTGTGATTCCTGAGCTTCTTCTTAAGATACCAGCTTCTCTACTACCACTTTCAGTTTCCACTGAAAGGAACAACTGACTCTAGGAGAGATCATCCTCTTCACCCCCTGACTTGTTATTGCTTCTGCTTTTTTTAGATAATGGTCTAGGACCCATATCCACAGCGCTGTTCACACTGATACAGCACTACAAGATTTAATATTTGCTTTACTGCATATGTCTGCCTTGTGCTACAGAAAGGAAAGTTCTAGTGGGTGATTTCTGGAACTCAAAGTGTCCAAATCTTTTCCAGAAACTTAAGGATTTTTTTAAGCTTTCTTCACTTTTCAGAGTTACAATAATAAATAAAATATCTTGTTCCATTGGCTGCACAGGCATCTTGGTTTATGATAACTTAGGAAAGATAAATAAAGTAAAACATGAGACTTGAGAAAATATCTCATTTTTTTCAGAGGTACCCCTGTATTTCAGGAACCATAGCAGCTTTGGTATAGACTATAGCTAGAGATATGGTTCTCAGAAGTCATTTCCCAAATTTTAACTTTAATTTTTGTTTTAGAAATATATTTCATAAGGCATCCACAGACTCATGAAATATACAGCTTCTGCTGATGGATCTGTACAAACTTAGCTTTTCACAAGTAATTTATCCTTCATCATGAAATTGAGAAAAATGGTGATTCAGGGGAGAAAGTCAATAAACAACAATACAAAAGTGGCAGTAAATATATTTTGATGGAGGGCAAGATGGCTTACTGGCTAAACATGTTTGCTGTCAGGTCTAATTTCCTAACATCAGTCCTCAGAACCCTGATGATAGAAAAAAAGTATTAACTTGTACAAATTGTCCTCTGATATCCAAAGACATTGGACTTTGCAAATAGCTTTTTGTATTAATCAGTCAACTTATGTAAAAATACATTAATTAATAGTACTGAAAACACTTAATCCCAAATGCATTACTTAGTGGATGAAGCAGTAAATAACTGTCAAACTAAGCTAAATAACTAAAATTGGAGTGTCATCTTCTGTTTATGATTGTGATTAAATAGTCTTTAATAAAATTAATTCAATAAGCATGTCAAATTTTGTTGTCTTTACTTAAGGATTTTTCATTCCCAGCTCAGCCTTTAGCCTCTATTACTGTTTATTCAGTGACCATCAACAAAAAGTCAAGAACCTTCATCTAGAAAAAAATTGGTCTGTCTTGCCTAAGGCTTGGATATTTGGTAATATGTTTAGGGATATGTTTTTATTATGGTGTTAAGTAAAATCTATTGTATAATTTAAATACTGCAGCATACTTTAAATGTGAAATTAATAAGGATGAAGAAAATTAGGTAAATATTTTTGTAATTATAACTTTAGATGATCTGAAATGAGATATTTTCATTTTTAGGCTATTATTATACTCATAATCTTACATTTTCCATAAATAAAAGATGCTATTTGATAAAGAACATTATTTTTTTCTTAATTAAAATTGTTCCTTAGAAATTAAAGTAAATTAATCACTTTTTCAACTCATAGTGTTCAGCATTATATCTAACTTATATAACAAGCTATATTTTCCAATGTTACATTTAGTTGTAGAATAAACATACTATATTTCTTCCTAATGTTTTACACAATATTATTTTGCAGTGACATCACCTTTATGAAATGAATACTTGATTTAGGCTGTCTCCAAGCTTTCAAAAAGCAACTTATTTTGGGTAAAAATAATCAATAATGCTGATGCTTTATATGAAAATTCTATGCAATATTTTAACAACAATAATAACAATAAGGGTAAAATTTATCACCTAAAAAAGTTGATAGATTTAAAATGAGACCAATATGTTGTTAATAGGTGTTTTCATTCCTAATTTCTAAGTATTTTGTGGGATTTACTACTTTTCTAGTTGATGCCCAGCTATCATTCAGAGACACCCTGAATAAAATCATAATTCAGTATGAAAAAATAGTGCATTTCAAATCTCCTTTGGTGTACAGAAGAAAATCATTTTATAAGACAGTGAGGGGGAGTTTATTGGGGATGGCAGTTTGTTGATTTCCCAAGGCGGAAACTGTCTAAATTAGGTTATTGCAATGATGGAAAATCATGACAAAAAGCAACTTGGTGAAGAAAGGGTTTATTTGGTTTATACTTCTGCATCATAGTACCTTATTGAAGAAAGTCACAGAAGAAATTTAAATAGGGAAGGAATTTAGGAAGCAGGAACTGATGCACAAATCATAGATGGGTATTGCCATAGAGAGGTGGTGCTTACTGGATTGCATTCCATGGCTTGCTTTGCCTGGTTTCTTATAGAATCCAGGACTACTATCCTAAGAGTAGCCCTACTCACAAAGAGCTAGACCTCTTTCATTATTCTCTTATTAAGAAAATGCCCACAGACTGGTCTCTAGCCCGGGCATCTAGCACTATTGATGTTATGGAGACATATTCTGAGGGCAGGGTTCCTTTTTCCTTGATTACTTTAGCTTACTTCAAGTTGAGATAAAACTAGCCAGTGTCAAAATCATCTACCAGACTGATGAATACAGTCTTTACAGTCTCTGTTGCAGTACTGATTTCTATTTTAGATCAATTGTTCTGAAACAGTGATAAACAAGAGTAGAAAATCATCAGTATCAGAGCAAAAGCAGAGGTAAAGAAAAAAACAAACAAGCATGATAAGAGAAACTGAGAGAAACATTTTAGTGCTTAGCCATCTGATAATCCCTCAGTATTATTTCAGTTATGTATACTTTAATTTTTCTTTTTATTTAATAAGCAGGAAAAACAAAAGTGCCACTTACTATTAAAACTCTGCTTGATTATATAAAATACGCAACATGTTTTTATACAATTACTTCTTAGACTTTTTTCTGCTCCATGGACTTCTATATTCTCATAATCATCTTGCAAATTCTTATAAACTAAAGTCACTTTACTCCTGCTACAAAAGGAGCATTCTATTACCAAGAGTGTTTCCTGGAAAATATTACATCCTATTAATTGCACTTGTAATAATTATAATACAACTTGCAATATAACAAGAACATAAATAATGTGCTATAAAGCATTTGGATAAAGTGGACCTTACTTCATTTTAAGTATTTTTCTGGTATAATTTTGGGAAGTATAGCCACATAAGATTGCTGAATTTCCAAATGCTTTGTCTAAATTTAGCAAACATTTGGGTAGTTTTGTAAGTACTTTATTAAGGATAAAATCGCAATGCTCAAAATTATACCAGAGCCATAGGAGGCAGATGCTGAAAATGTAACTTCTTTATTAGATATGAATAACTGGGACAATGATAATTACAAAAGTAGATCTATTTAGTATGTATAATCGATAAAAATATTCAAGACAATCACCTAGCATTTATTATTAAAAGGAAGCAGAGATAAGCTTCTGAGCTAGAATTCATAAATGGTCAAGTTTTGCAAGAGAACCTGAAAAGAAGTGATTTTTGGAGTGCCTTCTGGTACAACAAGGACATACCTTCTTTTAAGGGTATCTTCCTCTCATCTTATCAGATTTTTAGTTTTTATGATTTTTCTTTGTCCATTTTAGCTGTACTTTGTTCTTTTGATGCTGTAAAAAAAAAAAGTGTTCTCTTTCTCTCTGGTGGTTAGTCTTTGTATGGAAAGGGGAATCTCTAGCTAGCACAAAAGGATATCACCAAGCTCTCAACAAACCTGTAAAAGGTTACTGACTATTAACCATGGTTTTTGAGTCAAATTACATTACCAGTTGCTATTCATATCATTTAGTGCGGTATCCAAATAAGGGAGGAAATCACTGTCTGCGTCAGAAAGGATTTTTGCAAGCAATCACACCAATACTACCAAAGAAATCTGGTATGGATACGCATTATATCATAAAAGGTACTTTATAAACTGCGGATTACAAGTGATTTTTAATTTTCTCATTTCATTTTTAGAATTCTCTATCTTTCTCTGCTTAATAAGTAAGAATCTTTTAAATCTTATGAGTGAAGATGAATTTGCTCATTTATCACTATCACTGTTGCAGTGGTGTAACCATCATCTGAAGGAGATTTTTTTTTAATTTGGCGTGTGTGTGTGTGTGTGTGTGTGTGTGTGTGTGTATGTGTGTGTGTGTATGTATGTGTGTGTAGAATTTTGAAATATGGCTTGTGGGTCCTATTTTGTAATCAAGTCTAGGTCTTTCTGTTTTGTATTATTATTAGTTATGCTGTAACTTAACTTTATTTTCCATTGGGGTGCTTAAAGCATCTAGAGGGTTAAAATTAACTTTTCTTTTTAATTAATATTAAAGCTGAAGCATGCAAGAAATTATTTCTGGGAATATAGGAGATTTTTGACACTTGTCACTAGCTGCTGCTCCTGTCAGTAGCAGTGGACAAGGAAGAAAAGCAAATGCCAATGAGAGGCAATGCCTGAAAGCTGGCATGTTAAGCAGACTCTCTGGAAGCACTCCTAAGAGCAGAAGCCAAGGCATCATAGGAAAGTTTGTAGCTATCTTATATAAGATTTTCAGGGAATTGTTGCAATTGAATATCAGTATACAGCTTGAAGGTACAGGAGTCTGTGACTTGCATGTGGTTAAAGCTAAAATATTGAGAAAAAATAAGAAAATACAGAACTAGGTATTGTTTAATGGAAATTAGAAAATGAATTGGTGATTCTAAACTAAATACTTAGCCAAGTATTTGAATGAAGACTGAATTGATAAAAACATAAATAAGTATTTCCCCAGAGAACTAGATCATGCAATGGCTTTTTCTGAAAAAATAAAGAAAGAAAAAGAATGAAGATATTTTAAAATATGTATTAGATTTTGTTTTTTCTTTGCTTATAAATTTACTTCACTGACTTTTATTATGTCGTGATAGAAAAATTTTTGCCATTAAGACAATCCTAGAAAGATAAAAGATTCATATTTAACAAGATAGTATCTTCAACAAATGGTGTTGGCATAACTGGAGGGCAGTGTGTAGAAAAATGAAAATAGATCTGAGCCTATCACCTTGAATGAAACTTAACTCCAAGTGGATCAAAGACCTCAACATAAACCCAGCTACCCTGAACTTGATAGAAAAGAAAGTGGGTAATACCCTCCAACACATTGGCACTGGTGACCACTTCCTAAATATAACACCAGTAGCACAGACACTAAGAACAACAATCAATAAGTGGGACCTCCTGAGAATTAGAAGCTTCTGTAAGGCCAAGAACACAATAAATAAGACAAATAGACAGACTACATAATAGAAAATAATTTTACCAACCTTACAAGTGACAGAGGATTTATCTCTAATATATTATATACAGGGAACTCAAAAAACTAGAACCCAGAACCCTGAGAAATCCAATTAAAAATGGGGTTCAGAACTAATCAGCAGAAGAATTAAAAATGGTTGAAGGGCACGTGAAAAAGTGCTCAACATCTTTAGTCATCAGATAAATGCAAATGAAACAACTTAGAGATACCACCTTACACCTGTCAGAATGGCCAAGATTATAAACACAGATGACAGCCTATTCTGGAGAGGTTGCAGAGCAAGAGGAACACTCCTCTATTGTTGGTGGGACTGTAAACTTGTTCAGCCACTTTGGAATTCAGTATGGCAGTTTCTCAGAAAACTGAGAATCTATCTCCCTAAGGATCCAGCAATACCACTCTTAAAAATACACATTCACATCCCAAAAGCATTAGCTAAACAATGTTCATAACAGCATTATTCGTAATAGCAAGAACCTGGAAACAACCTAGATGCCCCTCAGCTGAGGAATGGATTAACAAACTGTGGTACATCAACACAATGGAGTAATACTCATCAGTAAGTGAAAATTATACTCTAAAATTTGCAGGCAAATGGATAGATTTGGAGAATATCCTTCTGAGCGAGATATCACAATCTCAGAAAGAGAATCAGGGGATATAGTCACTCATTAGTGGACTTTAAAATATATATATTTTATATTTTATAAACACATATAAAATATATTTTATAAAAACATAGCTAAATGACACAGTGCCTCACTTCTCTGCATAGATGGCTTCTGGCAGAGGGGTGGGTAAGGAAAGATTAGTTTTCTTTAAGGGTCTGGCCACAGGGAGTTTAATTATGCTCCAGTAAGTAAATGAGCAGCATGAATGGGTGGTTTTGTAAATGGGGAGATCATAAGAGTGGGCATGATTCTGAGAGGTCTGATATCTGAGTTTGATGGAGTACATGATGTAAAAACACCAAACAATAAATATATATATGAAATAATCTTAAAAAGGAAAAATAAATGCTATAATTAATATCAACGTTTCACTGGCTTTGTAACTTGTAAAAGGCTTGGTTTTTTATAGTTTTATGGAATAATATGATATAAATTTGTCATAGTTCTTTAAGTTATACTAGAAATTGGTAGTAAGTTCATATTTTCTTGTGTTTGTTTCTGCTATTGCTGTTTTTTATTTTTAGTATAGAGTATTTTATTTGTATTTTAAATATTTCAAGGTTACAAAGTATGCATTTGTTAAAATCATGCATTGAATTTAGTTTTAATTTTGCTATCTGAACACTTACTAGTTTTTTTTCAGACTCTTCAATTTATCTAAACAAATTTATAATGTATATCCTTATGTTTACTTGGAATTTCATTCATATTTGTTAGCATGTTTGTATTTCAATTTCTAGTTTTCCTCTTTTTGTTTAATTTGGTTCAGAATTTGCCATTTGTATGTAATCTTTAAAAAATATATAAAAAAGAGGATAAAATGCAAAAATAATAAACACTAACTCTTTTCTACCTTGAATTTTTCATTTTATTTATTAAGAGTATATTGATAGAGATTTGTTGTAGTCTAAATACTAATTTAATGAGTCTAAAGAAACTCTATTTTTCGTTGTGAGCCTAGCCTTTCCCTCCAGAGGAACATCTGACCCAGTCTTGAAGTTGGGGTGAGGAAACTGGATCTGCCAGGAGTGGATGCTGAACTTGATACCTTGGGACCACCTGCCCTTGCTGGTGAGGATAAAAAGTGATGGAGAGAAGAGTAATGACTGGGATTGGGGGAAGGAGAAGGGAGTCTGGACAAAGGGATACATGGATTAAAAAATATGACTTTATTCGTAATAAACAATAGTGAATATGTAGCCTGAAAAAACTCTATTTTATAGTTTTGAAAAAATAGTATTATAATTATAAAATAATTGTAATAAATTAATTGTAAAATGAGTCAAGGACAGATGGCTGATATGTCTATTTAACACACCAAAGCAGACCTGGTCTTCAGGTTCTCCCAGCATTCCTCAGTATAGACATAAATCCCCGACAACTGATGAAGAAAGATACATTTATTTAGGGGTCAGCAAGGAAAATTTGTGATACAGGAGATCAAACAGTTGTACAGTTGAAGCTCAGCACATCAGGTGCACCATCCAATAGCATAAGAGAGAAACAGGAAGTCAGCTGGTATGCACCCAGTCTGACCTTATACTGGCCGTCTGGCTAAACTTCAAATGCTGGGGCCTCAAAGCCCAAAGACCACAGCTGTAGTTCAAGGAGAGAATGCCTGCTCTACACTGCACCTCAGTCCCTACATGTTTCAGGGTATGTATGGCTAGCATACTCATCATATACCCTAATCTCTCCAGCCCAGGGACTGGTTGCCCTTCCCAGACATTTTATAATCCAGATATTTTGGTTACCCACACTTTTCTAACCTTTGACCTCCTGGCTGCTGTACCCTGTTCATTCCCACTCTCCCTTTTCCCCATCTCCCTACAAGTCCCAGCTCAATCTAATCATGTCTATTCTGGACTCTCAAGGTGTCCTTGCCTCTACCTATACTCTTTTTTATTTTTTATCTACAATAAACTCTACCATACCTAGGAACAAACATCTTTTCCCTTTTTAAAAATTTCTTTTATCATTCTAAAATTCTCAGATTCAATTTTTGTCCCCATTCTGTGTAATACCAACTATATTATCTGTCAGGGTATACTGGCATTTGTTCTCATATCTTTGGGATTTTAGTTTCTGTAATGCAGGTCAATCAAGCACAGAAGTCCAACTGAAAGTCTATTTGTATATAACAGGTTTTGCACATTTGCATAATATCCTTTCCTTCTTTGTTGTGTTTTTTGATTAGAGTGGGTAAATTATTCAATAACTCAGTGCTTGACATGGGGCATATAGGCATGATACAGGTGTGCATAAAAGGCAAATGAATGTATCTTACATTGATATTTTTGCTGTTGTGCTAGCTAATGCAGCACACATTTACTCTGCATTCATATGTGAATTATCACTAAAAAGGGCATGCATAATAAATGTTTTTTTTTTCTTCAGGAAAGGACAAACAATTCTAGGGTTTTAGAGACAAAAGATTCTGTATGACTTTGATGATTTTGTCCAACTCAAAAATTTATGTTGGAATTTAATCCTCACTGCAGCAGTAACTCCAGGTGTGAAGGTGCTGGAAAGGAGATAGAGTCTTATCTGTCTCCTGATATATGCTTATCAGAAATACTTACTATTTTCTTCTTACTTCCTAATCACTTTACTGGGAGAGAAGAAAATTTTTTTATCCATTCTAGGGCATCTTAGATTTTGACATTGGACTCCTAGGTAACAGAAATATGATAAAAGAGTTTATCTGTTTTAGATTACTATCTGTGATATTTTATTACAATGGTACAAACAGACTAAAACTGGGCAGTCGGTCAGTTAGCAATCAAGTCAATGTCTTCTAGGTTATGGGTAGTTTAATTTTTATTGTCATTCCTAACTCTTAATTTTTTTTAGGAAGTAGTAATGGCTTCCTTCTATTTTTTTACTCTACACTCTTCCTCCACCTATATCTTTCCCTATGTAACTACCTTGATTTACTAAAGAACAACTTTCCTCAAAGTTGTTACATAATTTGAACTCCAATGGTTGTCACAGCCTCCAAAATAGGCAGCTCTAGATAGGTCTCAGTCTATTCAGACTGCCACAACCAGATCTTTGACTCAGTAATTTATATGCAGCAGAAATGTATTTCTCAGTTTTGAGAAATCAAAAGTACAAAATTAAGCACTAGCTGATTTAATAAGGAATAGAATACATTTATGGACACTCCAATCCAAGACACTATTTCTTTTCATTCTCACTGCAGTAGTAAATGAAAACCAATGGTCACATGGGGAATAGGGGAAAAAGGAGAAAAGTAGGACTTATACTGGACACTGTTGCACTCACAGCTTCTATCAGAGCGTCCCGTCTTTTGCTTGGAAAGACCAGAAAGATATCTAGCGTGGATATCCACAGAAATAATATTGAGCCTTCCTAAATAAGAATAAGCTATGCATTAGTTCAATATTAAAAATTCTAAATAAAAATGTTAATTAAATAAAATAAAATCAAAAATACTTTTTATATTTATTAAGATAAGAACATGCCTCTTCCTGTTTCTGTGAGAAGCCACCTGATAGCAGTGACATTAGGGGAAGAGATTAATTTTGGCTCACAGTTCAGGGGACTCAATACTTCATGTGAGAAAGATGTACTGGTTGGGGTGGTTTGGTCTTAGCTATGACAGCTTCTAGTTATTACTCATCAAGTAGCTAGGACCAAAGACAAATGAGAGAGGAAAACATACTTTTAACAGCTTGACCTCAAGCACTAAACTCTGCTGCTAGCCATGTTAGTCATGTCTTCTGAACCCTAAATCCTACATCACTAAATGCTTCACAACCATATGGAGATCAAGTGTTCAAATGTATAAACCCGTGGGAAATGTGTCCTATTAAAACCAGAGAAATAGTGAAGTAGTCAAGGATGGGGTAGGGTATCAGGTGTTTACTTTTTTAATGTTTTAGATTAACTTCAAGACAAAGTACTTTTTAAATTGCACCTATTTTTTGAGTTGTACTTTTGTCTTTGTGATCATATGATTTATTGAGAGTATTTTTCCAATTGTTGGATGTTGAAATCAATCCAGGGCCTGTCTTTTATTGTTGTTATATAATCAGTACTAATTCCATCACTGAATCCCATTATTTCCATTTCACAATTCCAAGTATTTTCTGATTTTTAGTATTTTTAACATAGATTTAAATTTATATTTAAATATAATGGTTTATTTAGCACTAAAGACTGCTGTATCCCTAGACAGTTCATGTTGAAATGCCTACCCTTTGTTGTACTAAGATGTGGGGGCATTCAGAAAATGACTGTCTTGAGGACTCTTCACTTTATGAATGAACCAGAAAGCTTTTTTTCTTTCCTTCATGTGGTGATTCAATAACAAGTCCCCATATTGAAGCCTCCTCCATGATGACCTTTTTTAAAAGAAAAAGAAACTTTTTTAAGTTCATTTATCTATAATACTCCAATAGATTTTTTCATGAATAACTTTTAAAACTTCTGAACAAAACATCATACTCTCTAAGCTTTTGTGTCCTTTACATTTGAAGCAGCTGTATAATCACTTCTTCTGCCTTCCAGATTTCTGACCTGAATTTATGTGTATTATAGTATATTCTGATGAAACTTGACACTGTACTCAATATTAAAAAACAATAAAAAATAAGTGTTTATTTTCTTTGCTCTTAAGATAATCATTATATGCATAAAATGATTGCACAAAATTTAGAATTTACTCCTTCATTTTGGTAGGAATACATTCAGATTACTCAGTTAAGCATAAAAGACATTGTTTCAACAGAAGTGAATTCCAAAGCCACTAAAATTTATGAGAATACCCATGAGGAATTGGTAATTTTGGTAGAATTGCCATTTTTACTATGTTGATAGTACCTATCTAGCAACATGGGAGGTCTTTTCATTTTCTGATATCCTCTTCAATTTTGTATGTATGAACAAAATACATGCAATGTGAGTGTGTGTTTGAATGGTATTCTCTTCTGAAATACATATTTTCCCTGCTGAGTTTCATTGAGCACTGCTTTTTTCTCTTCTTTATTTTCTGTGAAAAGAAAAAATAGCCTAGATTTGTGATCCCCATGGAATATTACCAAATTCAAATGAAAACCAAATTAATTGCCTACATATACCAATAACCATAAAAGAAATTGAAGCTGTCATTAAAAGCCTCCCCCCAAATGATCCCAGTTCCACATGGTTTCAGTGCAGAATTCTACCAGACATTCAAAGAAGCATTATGACCATTACTCCTGAAACTGTTTCTCACAGTAGAAACTGAATGAATATTGACAAATACCTTTCATGAGGCCACAATTACCCTAATACCAATGACACTCAAAGACGCAACAAAGAAGGACAATTACAGACCAATTTCCCTCATGAGTATTGATGCTAAAATTCTCAGCAAAATTTTGGCAAACCGTATACAACAATATATAAAAAATATCATCCACCATGACCAAGTAGGCTTCATCCCAGAAATGCAGGGCTGGTTCAACATATGAAAAACTGTAAGTGTTATTCATCATATTAACAAACTAAAGGAACAAAACTACATGATCATATCCTTAGATGCAGAAAAAAGCCTTTGACAAAATCCAACACTCCTTTATGATTAAAGCCCTGGAGAGATCAGGAATAAAGGGACAATACCTAAATATAATAAAGGTGATTTACAAGAAACCGACAGCCAATATCAAACTTAGTGAAGAAAAACTCAAATCAATTCCACTAAAATCAAAAACTAGACAAGTTTTAGCTAAAGCAAAAGAGAACAAAGGGAGATTAAGGGGATACAAATTGGAAAAGAAAAAGTGAAACTATCTCTATTTGCAGATGATATGATTGTATACATAAGTGACCCACAAAATTCTACCAGGGAACTTTTACAGCTTATAAACACCTTCAGCAATGTAGCAAGATACAAGATTAACTCAAAGAAATCAGTAGCCCTCTTATACACTAAAGATAAAAAGGCTAAAATAGAAATCAGGAAACATCACCCTTTATAATAGCTGCAAATAGCATTAAATATCTTGGAGTAACTATAACCAAAGAAGTAACAGATCTATTTGACAAAAACTTTAAATCACTGAAGAAAGAAATTGAAGAGGATATCAGAAAATCGAAAGACCTCCTATGTTGCTGGATATGTATGATCAACATAGTAAAAATGGCAATTCTACCAAAAAGAATCTAGAGATTCCATGTACTGCCTTGCATTGAAAGAAAAATACTCAACTTTTTTTTGGAATAACAGGAAAGCCAGGATTGCCAAAACAATTTTGCTCAACAAAAGGACCTCAGGAGGCATCAGCATCCCTGACTTCAATTTATATTAATTCAATTAATATTATAGAGATACAGTAATAAAAACAGCCTGCTACTAGCATCGAAATCAGACATGTGGATTAATGGAATCGAACTGATCATTTGGGCATTAACTCCCAAACTTATGAACATCTGATCTTTGACAAAGAGGCCTAAAATATTCACTGGAAAAAAGATAGTATCTTTAACAAATGGTGTTGGCATAGCTGGCTGGGAGTGTGTAGAAAAATACAAATAGATTCCAACCTGTCACCCTGCACAAACCATAAGTCCAAGTGGATCAAAGATCTCAACATAAACCCAGCTACACTGAACTTGATAGAAAAGAAAGTGGGAAATACCCTCCAATGCATTGTCACAGGTGGCCACTTCCTAAATATAGCTCAAGTGGCACAGACACTAAGAACAAATATCAATAAGCGTGACCTCCTAAAACTAAGAATTTTCAGTAAAGCCAAGGACACTCCATAGAACAAAACTAGAGCCTACAAAATGGGAAAAGTTTTTCACTCACACTACAAGTGATAGAGGACTGATCTCTAAAATATATAAAGAACTCAATAAACTAGAGCTCCAATCCTTGAATAACACAATCAAAAAATGGGGTTCAGATCTAAAAAGGGAATTTTCAGCAGAAGAATTACGAATGGCTGAAAGGCACTTGAAAAGGTGCTCAACATCTTTAGCCCTCAGAGAAATGCAAATCAAAACAACTTTAAGATACCACCTTACACTTGTCAGATTGGCTAAAATGAAAGACACAGATTACAGCCTATGCTGGTGAGGCTGAGGAGCAAGGGAAACACTCCTCCATTGTTGATGGGTGTGTAAGCTTATTTAGCCAGTCTGGAATGAAGTATGGCAGTTTCTCAGAAAACTGGGAATACATCTCCCCAAAGAACCAGAAATACCAGTACTGGGCATATACCCTAAAGATGCACATTCATGCTACAAAGGCATAAGCTCAGCTATGTTCATTGCAGCAGTATTTGTAATAGCAAGAACCAGGAAATAACCTAGATGCTCCTCAACTGAAGAATGGATTAACATACTTTGGTACATCTACGCAATGGAGTACTACTCAGCAGTAAGAAAAAAATGATATCCTAAAATTTGAAAGCAAATGGATGGATCTGGAGAATATTCTCCTGAGTGAGGTATCACAAACTCAGATAGATAAGCAGGGGATGTACTCACTCATTAGTGGACTCTAAACAAGCAAACAAAAAATTCAAAAGAGCAAAGCATGTCCAAGCTACAAACCACAAATCCTGAATAGCTTGGGTTCTGAAAGACCTTGTACCGGCAGGTTGGCTCCCAATCCCTCTTTAGGAACACCTGACCCAGTCCTCATGTTGGGGTGAGGAAAGTGCATCTGTCAGGAGTGGATGCTGAACTAAGACATATTGGGACCTTGGAACCTCTTGCCCTTGCTGGGAAGGAGATACAGAGATATGGAGAAGAGAGAGAGTGATTGGAAGAGGTGGGAGGGGAAAGGGAGCTTGAACAAGGATATACACAGATAAAAACTATGATTTTATCCATAAAAAATTAATAAAATAACTAAAATAAAGTTTATACTTGCTCACTCTATCTCCATTTCTTTCATCTATGTAAATATCTTAAGATCCTTCCACAGTAGTAGGTTATTATGCCAGTATCTTATGAGCCTTTTTTTCAAATAACTTTTCAATCTGTCATGTTTCATTGAATCTATGGGACATTAACTAGTTCAAAAGAAGCATCATAATTTTTGCATAAGCAAGAAAGGAAACATTTCTAACTAAATAAAACCAAACATGATTATTCCTAACCATTATTAGTTTGCTCTCATCTAATGGATATTAAAATTATGTGTTGATGTAAATAAAACTTGTTTCATTTACCAGACAATTTAGTATATTCTTTCTGAAGTTTAGTAATCTGTTTTATAAGACTAACATAGTAATTGTGCTTCTCACAATTTATGATGTTATATATATAGAAGGATATTGTTTCAGACTGAGACCCTGTGCTAGGGTATGAAAGACTATATCAACTAGAATGAAACGGTTCATTCTAGTACCACACTATCAAAAGATAATAAGTCCCATCTTTTTAAAAAAAATTAAAAGATTTGCTGCTAGTAGCTTCAAGGAACAAAATCCACATAAGCAAGCATGGTAAGCGAGCCCTCCTCTGCTTTAGTTAATTGGAGATATTTCCCAAATATTCATGTGTCCAGTGCTTCTTGAGTAGCTGGCAATGCTGTGAGAAGTCTGGGCAACTTCAAAAGTCAGAGCCTAGTGGGAGTCTCTATCATCTTAAAAATGTCCTTGAGTGGGATACAGTATGCCATCTCCTCCTGTTCCTCCTTTCCCTGTCTGGATGGGAGCAGTTTTGGTATAACTATATGCTTGTAGACATGATTGATGTCTAGCTTCATATTACATCTCAAAATGACAAGATCATCCAACCTTTCAATGAAACCTTGTAAACTTTGAGCCCAAGCAAGATTTTCTCTTTATTTGGTTAGTAACACAGATATTTTGCTACAACGATGGAAATAAATTTATACATTTATTGAGACCATTATATTGCTAAAATTTATGTAATCATAAGACATTGTCACACTCTGCTCTGTCTGCTTTCCTTTGCTTAAGTGCAAGGTCTAAATACAGGATTACATGACCTTTCTTTTCATTTCCATGACTTTTTAGTAGCGTATATTAGTTTCATACTTCATAGAGTACACAGAGAAACTTCAAACTGTTTATTATCAATAATTCCTCACTCTATTATCCACTTTATCATTACTCTTCTTTCATAATATATTCCTCTAATATAATTCTCCTTCTAATGTCTTACCATCATTGTCTTTCTCCTTATGCTCTTTTCTTCCTTCTTTCTCTATTATCCTCTTATTAGATTACACATATAAGAGCTAGTATTTGTCTTTATGAGTGTGACTTACCTTAAAATAATGTATGTCTCTAGTTCTAATAATTTTTGCAAATGCTTATTTCATCTTTGTGGCTGATTAATATTCCTTTATGAGCACACACACATTTTTTTTTTTTACCCATTCATTAATGGCTTGGTTCTTAGGCCAGCATTCATATAAATACTGAGTAGAATATAGTGCAGTATATTAGAGTACAGCATAATAAAGAATTTATGGTATAATATAGAATAGTATAGTGTAGTATAGTTTAATATAATGTAGTATTATAGAGTACAGTTTAGCATAGCTTGATGACATTAAAGTTTTATTTATTTTTAAGAGGGTCATCTATTCTTATTTATATAGCATCTTCACTAATTCTTTAACATTCTCATCAACTGTGTGTGAGTATAACCCTCTTACTAACATGTTTTTTTGTCTTAATGATAGCGATTTTGATTAGTATTCAAGACGATCTTACCGTAGTTTTCATTTGCATTTCCCAAGTTGCTAATAATGTTTGCATTTTTCGTGTGTATATTACCACTTTGTACTTTCTATCTTGAAAAGAATCTATTCAATTTATTTTATCCTGCTTAGAGATTGGGTTGCTTGTGTTTATTATATTTAATTTTGAGTCTTTTATGTTGTCTATACCAGTCCCCTGTCACATATGTAGTTGAAAAAGATATTTTTGAACTCTGCAGATTGCCTCTTTACTCTGGTAGTTTTTTTCCTTTGCTCTGCATAATCTTTTAAACTCATCCTTTTAATTTATAAATTCTTATAAGTTATTTTACTGTGAAATTACTGGAGTCTTGTCCTAAAAGGCTTTTCCCAGGAACCCTTTATCCTGAAACATTTCCCCTCTGTTACCTTCTAGTAGCCTAAATGTTTCAGATGAACAGTATTTGATATATTTAAATTTGATTTTTATATAGATTGGTATAACTTTTCATTTACTTATTTTACATCCCAATCATAGTTTCTCCTCTTTTCTAATCTCCTGGTACATTTTCCAAGTTTCCCTCTGCCTTCCCATCCTCCATTTTTATTCTTGAAAGTTCAGGCCTCCTTTAGATATCAACAAAACATGCCCTATCAAGTTGTAGTAAGACTACAAATGTCACCACATAATTAATGCTAGACAAGACAACTCAGTATGGCAAATAGTTTTCCCAAGCCTACAACAGTGTTAGAGAAAGTCTCTGCTTCCGTTGTTAGAAATCCCACAATAAGATCAAAGCACACAACTATAACATATATGCAGAGTACCTAGCTCAGTTTTATGCTGGCTTCCTGCTTGTCAATTTTGTTTCTTTGAGCTCCTATGAGCCCAGGTTGGTTGATTATGTGGATTTTCTTATGGTTTCAGTGAGCCTTCTGGCTTCTATAATCTTTCCTCACTGTCTTTCATAGGATTCCCCAGGTTCTACCAAATGTTTGTCTGTGAATCTCTTCCCTGGTTTCTATTAGTTGCTAGATATAACTTCTCTGATGACAATTTGGCTATGTACAAATCTATGAGTAAAGGATAACATTATTACTTTGACTTTTCTTTTAACCAGTCATATTTGTATTTATCCTAGGGCTCTGTGCTATCTATCCGTTGGGTCCAGGACCTTCACACAGTGTCAGAAGTTGGTCCCACATCATTGTATGATTCACAGGCTGGACCAGGAATTGGTTGGCAACTCTTACAATCTCTGTGCCACCCTAACCTCAGCATAACCTCAGGCAGGACAGGCTGGAGGTCAAAGGTCTTATATCTGGGTTGATGTGCCCATATCTCCACTGGAAATCTTATGTGGTCATGGGAGAGAGCCAGTTCAGGCTATGTATCACCTGTTGCTAGGAGTCTTAGCTTGATCATCTCTGTAGATTCCTTTGCATCAGATTTTAACCACACTCCAAAATCCCAGACCTCAAGACATCTCTCTCTCTCTCTCTCTCTCTCTATATATATATATATATATATATATATATATATATACTTATTGTTTGGTGATTTTACATCATGCACCCCATCAACCTCAGTTATCAATACTCTCAGATTTATACCCACTCTTGTTGTAAATGGTTCTGGCCCTGACTTTCTGGGCCTGTCCTCAAGGTTTGAACTCACAGTCCCATAGAAACACACAGACACTTTAATTATTTTTACACTGATTGACCTAGGGCCCAGGCATATAACTTTCTACCTCCTTCATCTGAACTAACTCATCTTGTTCAGCCAAGGGACTCAGTACATTTTCTCAGAGCAGCATTTCCTCTTCATCTCCTGGCAGCTCCAGCAACTCTTGCATCTGTGTCTGGTATCTTTGTCTGGTGTCTGTCTCTGCTGTGAGATGTTCCAGAGTTTTCTTTGCCTGGTACCCAACCCATACTTCCTGTTTGCCTTTGGCCAATCAGCTTTTATTAAACCCACAGGGAGGACAAATATTTACATTATCAGCATAATTCCACTACACACACTTATGATCTCTCCACTTACAAAAACGCCCATTCATGCTGCTCATTTACTTACTGGAGCATAACTAAACTCCCTGTGGCCTTGTGGCCAGACTGTTAAAGCAAACAAGTCTTTCCTCAACCACATACCGGACAGAAGCCATCAATGCAGAAGTGAGGCACTGTGTCATTTACCTATGTTCTAGCCTTGAGCTCCTGTATACAATGATATCTTTTTTTAAAGGTTACTAATGAGTGAGTACATTCCCTGCTTCTCTTTCTGGGTTTGTGTAACCTTGTTCAGAAGGATATTTTCCAAATCCATCAGTTTGCCTGCAAATTTTAGGATATCATTTTTCTTCTACTGAGTAGTACTCCATTGTGTAAATGTACAACAGTTTGTTAATCTATTCTTCAGTTGAGGAGCATATAAGTTGTTTCCAGGTTCTTGCTATTATGAATAATGCTGTTATGAACATAGTTGAGCTAATGCTTTTGGAGTGTGAATGTGTGTCTTTAGGGTATATGTCCAATAGTGGTATTGCTGGATTTAGGGGCAATTGATTCCCAGTTTTCTGAGAAAGTGCTATACTGCACTCCAGAGTGTCTGAACAAGTTTATACTCCCACCAACAATGGAGGAGTGTTCCCCTTCCTCCACATCCTCTCCAGCCTAGACTGTCATCTGTGTTTTTAATCTTAGCCATTCTGACAGATGTAAGGTAGTATACTGTCCTTCCTCATTCACTGCCCCCAAACTAATCTCTCATGTTCCCATTCTGGGAAAACCTCAGTCTACTCAGGAGCTCTCTTCTATTTCCAATTCTAGGAATATTCTTGCATCCTAGTAGCACTTTGGGCATTTCTTTTTAACTAGTTTCTTCAGGGCTGTTGATTTTAACATAGATATTGCTTATGTTACAGTTAATGTCTACTTATAAGTGAGTCCTTACTATGTTTGACTTTCAGGTCTGTGTTACCTGACTTAGTATAATTATTTCTAGTTCTATCCACTTGCCTGCAACCTTCATGATGTCATTTATTTTTCTGCTCAGTAATACTCTGTTGTGTGAATGTACCACATTTTATTTGTCTATTTTCCTGTTGAAGGACATCTTGGTTGTTTCCAGGTGTTGGCTATTATGAAAAAAAGGTGCTATGATCATAATTGTGCAAATATCTCTGTGGTATGATAGAGTATCCTTTGAGTATATACCCAGGAGTGGTGTAATTGTTTCTTGTGGTAGATTGATTCTCAATCTTCTAGGAACCCACAATATTGACTTCCAAAGTGGCTATAGAAATTTGTACTCTCAACCTCAATGGAGGAATCTTCCCCATGCTCCACATGTTTTGACAGTATGAGCTGTCACCTGTGTTTTTAATTTTAGTCATTCTGAAAAGAATAAGATAGACTCTCAGAGTCATTTTGATTTGCATTTCCCTGATGGATAATTATGTTGAATATTTTTTAAGTATTTCTTTTCACTGTAAAATTCCTGGATTGAGAATTCTCTGTTTAGACATGTAGCCTATTTTTAATTGTCTTTTGTTTTTTGTTTTTATTTTAATATCTAGGGGTTTTTTTTTAGTTTTTTATATATTTTGAAAATTGTACCTCTATCAGATGTGGGGCTCATGAAGATCTTTTCCTATTCTGTAGGTTGCCATTTGTCCTATTGATGAGATCATTTATCTTTCAGAAGCTTTTCAGTTTTGTTAGGCCCCTTTTCTTAATTGTTAATCTTAGTGTCAACTCCTTCGGTATTCTGCTCAGGAACTTGTCTCCAGGGCCAATGAGTTTAAAGCTATTTACCAGTTTTTTAGCTTCTACTTATCAAGTTCAGTGTATCTGGATTTATGTTTTAGTCTTTTATCCTCTTGGACTTGAGTTTTCTACAGGTATGGATCTATTTGCCTTCTTCTATGTGATGGTATTTAGAGTAATACCTTTTGCTGAAGATGCTTTCTTATTTCTTTTGCATTCTTTCACTTTTCTGTAAAAAAAAAAAAAATCAAGTGTCCATAGGTCTGTGGATTTATGACAGAGTCTTCAACTTAACTTCATTAATCCAACTTTCTGTTTTTATGTTAATATTGTGTGAGTGTTTTTAATTTCTATAGCTCTGTAGTACACCTTGAAATCAGAGATGGTGATGCCTCTAGAAGTTCAGGATTAATTTTACTATCCTGAGATTTTTTTATATGAAGTTGACTATTGTTTCAATGTCTGTAAAGCTAATGTCTATAAATGTGTGTTACTATTGTAATGGGGATTGCCTTAAATCTGTAGATTTCATTAGTGAGATTATTTTTAATATGTCAGTCCTATTGATTCATAATCACAGAGGATCATTCATCTTCAGATACCTTTTTTAAATTCTTCCTTCAGAGGCTTAAAGCTCTTGCCATATAAGTCTTTCCCTTGAGTGGATAGAGTTTTGCCAGTGTATTTTATTTGGGGATATTGTGAAGGGTTTTGTATTTCTTATTACTTTTTTCAGCCTGTTTATCATTTGTATATAGGATGGTTTTTTTTTAAAAAAAAAATCTTGTTTCCATCTACTTTACTAAAGGTATTTATAAGCTGTAGAAATTCTCTAGTAGAAATTTTGGAGTCTCTTTTGTACACTGCACTATATCTATGAATCATGATGTGTGGAATTACTTTTAATTTCTCTTCATTTAATTTAATATTGGCTATTGGCTTGCTGGATATGACCTTTATTATGCTTAGATACATCTTTTGTATCCAAGACATTTATCATGAAGTGTTGTTGAATTATGTCAATGGCTTATTCAGCATGTATTGAAATGATCATGTGTTTTTTATTTCTTTTCAGTTTTTTATATGGTAGATTGCACTGACAGAATTTTGTATGTTGAACTTTCCTTGCATTTCTATGATGAAGCCTACCTGATCATAGTGGATAAATTTTGGTGCATTCTTGGATTTGGTTTGTGAGTGATACTTTTACTGAATACTTATTCACCACTGTTCAGAAGGGATCTTGGTGTATAATTCTCTTTTTGTTGAATTTTTAGGTGCTTTGGGTTTCAGATGTTTGTGGCCTCATATAGTAAAATTGGTAATGTTCTTCTTTTATTTTCTGAAATAACTTGAAGAGTATTGTTATTATGTCTTCTTGCAAATGTGATAGAATTTTTGCGCTAAAATCATCTGGCCCTGAGCTTTTAAAAAATTAATTAATTAATTGATCAATTAATTGATTTAGTTGAGACTGTTACAGTTTCCTTAAGGGTTATAGATTTATCTAAACAATTTATTTGATTTTTATTTAACTTTGATAGGTAGTATCTTTCATGACTGTTTTTTTTTATTGTATTTTTTCAATTTTTAGTGTTTGTGGAGTACATGTTTTAAAGTAGGACCTAAAGATTCTCTTGAATTCCTCAGTGTCTCACCTTTATGCCCCCTTTTAATTTCTGATATTTTAAGTTGTATATTAACTCTGTCTTTTAGTTAGTTTGATTAAGGGTTTGTCTATCTTGTTGATTTTCTCAAACAATCAATTCTTTGTTTCATTGACATTTTTGTACTGTTCTTTTTGTTTCTATTTTAGTAATTTCAGCCCTTAGTTTGAGTATTTCCTGGTATCTTCTGCACTTGGATGTGATTGTTTCTTTTTGCTTTAGAGGTTCCAGGTGTGTTGTTACATTGCTTTTATAAGTTCTGCTTAATTTAAAATATGAAGGAATTTAGTATTACAAACTTTGCTATTAACATCACTTTCATTGTCTCATAAATTTATGTTAAGTATTCATTTTGTTTGAAATCTAAGAAGTCTTTAATTTCTTCTTTCTTTCTTCCTTGACTCAGTAGTCATTCAGGAAAAACATATTTTATTTCTGGTAGTTCATAGGATTTTTTCTACTGTAGAATTCCAGTTCTAATACAAGGTGGTCTTACAAGATGTAGGGGTTATTTCATTTTTTTGCATGTATTGAGACTTGCTTTGTGACAGAATATGGGTACAATTTTGGAGAATGTTTTGTGAGATGCTTAGAAGAAAGTATAGTTTTAGTGCTTGGATAAAATGATCTGTAGATATATTAACTAATTTGATTCAGGAGATCTTTTAGCTTCAGTCTTTCTCTGACAATGAGGTATTGAATTCCCCTACTATCAATGTGCAAGGATCAATGTGTAATTTAAACTTTAGCAGTATTTCCTTTTCAAAATGGATGTCCTCTTGTCTGAGGGCATAGATATTGAGAACTGAAAAACCATCTTGGTGAATTTTTCCTTTGGTGAATATGAAGTGTCTTTCTCCATGTCTTTGATTAATTTTGTTTCGAAGTATATTTTGATAGATATTAGCATAGCTATACCAGCTTGTTTCTTGGTGCCATTCACTTAAAACATAATAATAATAATATTAATAATAAAAGAAAAAATCTTAAAAAAACACATGGTTTTCCAACCTTTTATTTTTGAGGTAATATCTATCATTGAGGTGAATGTGTGTGTATGTGTGTGTGTGTGTGTGTGTGTGTGTTGCCTGTGTCTGTGTGTCTTTGTCTGTGTGTGTGTTTGCACCAGAAGGATGGATATTGATTTTTGCATTAATTCTGTTGGTTTGTGTATTTTTACTGAGGAACTGAATCCATTGATGTTAAGAGATATTATAGGCCAGTGGTTGTTAGTTCTTATTTTGTCGTAATTGTTGGTAGCAGTAGTGTGTGTATGTGTGTTTGTTTTCTTTCTTTGGCTTATGTTGGTGTGAGTTTATTTATTGCCAGTGTTTTGATCAGTGTAGTTAGGCTCCTTGAGTTAAGAGTTTATATTCCATTGTCATCTGTAGGATTGGGTTTGTACATAGTTACTGTTTAAATTTGGGTTTAAATTTAAATATCTTGTTTTCTGAACTTATGGTAATTGGAAGATTTTCTAAGTATAGCAGTCATGAATGGAATATATTGTTTCTTAGAGTCTGTAGCATATCTGTCCACATCTGGGTTTGAGTATCTCCATGGAGAAGGCAGGTGTAATTTTAAAGGTTTTTCTTTATGTTATTTTGTCTTTTTCTCTTAAAGCTCTTAGTATTCTTCTGTTGTTATTGTTCTGTGTGTTCAATGTTGTAGTTATTATATGACATAGGGCCCAAATTATTAGTTAAGATTCTTCTGCCTTTAAGGGCATGTTCTTGCTTTAGATTAGCAAAATTTTCTTAAAATATTTTGTTAAAAATATTTTCTAGGCCTTTGAGATAGGAATTTTCTCCTTTCTCCTTAAGCATATATTGCTTAAGTTTGTTTTTTTTTCTTAGTTTCCCAGATTTTCTGGATGTTTTATTCCAGATTTTTTTTATATTTAACAATTTCTTCAACTGATGAATTTATTTCTTTTGTTGTATATTATATACCCAACATTCTCTCTTCCATCACTTGTATTCTGTTGTTGATGCTTGGGTCTGTAGTCCTGTTCACTTGCACAGACTCTATTTCTATAACTCCTACAGTTTGTGTTTTCTTTATTGTTTCTATTTTCATGTTAAAGTCTTAAATTGTGGTAATATGTTATACATTTCATAAAAGCAGTCCAGGTGGTGGTGGTACATGCAGTTAGTTCCAGCACTTGGGAGGCAGAGGCAGAGGGATCTCTGTGAGGCCAGCCTGGTATACAAAGCAAGTTCCAGGACAGCCTGGACTGTTGCACAAAAAAACCCTGCCAAGACAAAATAAAACAAAACAAAAAACAAAAGACTTGAGAGATGGCTTTGTCTTCTGATATACCAGGCTGGTTTTATTAAATATATAATATATCATCCCATTAAACAGTTTTGTTTATTTCCTCTAGCTCTTTGTTTTATTCTTGAAATTGTTTAAGGGTTTTATTGATTTTTTTCCAATTTTTTTTATCTTTGTCTTTTCTTTAACTTCTTTAAAGGCTTTTTAAAATTTCCTTTTACATGATCTCTGTCATTTTCAAGAAGTTGTTCTTAATGTCATTTTTCTGTGCTTCATCCATGTTGGAATAGTCAAACCTTGATGTAATGGGATTTCTGGGCTTTGGTGGTGACATATTGCCTTTGGTATTGTTATTAGTATTCTTATGATATTATATATAATAATTACAGATCTAAGTAATGATTTATAAATTTGAATTTGTTGGATAGGTGTTTTCTTCCTTGGTTTCAGTTTACTTTCTAGTCTTCTGGCTATGTGGCCTGTGGTTGAATAGAGGTTTTCTGCTGAAGTTGTGTGTTGGGCTTCAGATGGCCTGAATAGCCTCTGGTGTAGCAGGGAGTTGGTGGATGTTCACGCTGGGGCTTTGGTTAGGACTATGTTCATGGCTTCTGATCTGGCTGGGGGCCCTCTTTGTTTTGGGATGCTAGCCTGACTTCTGGTGTAGTAGAATGCTCCTGCCTGGTTTTAAAGAAGCTGGAATAGTCTCTGGAGTTCAGGATGATGACCTAGCCTCTGCTGGGTAGAAGCTGTATATTTCTATCAAAATAAAAAAATGTATTAACCAGTAAGTAGAGTAATTTCTAATGCTTATCAGGTTCTTAAATATGTGGGTATACTGGCTGTTTTTGTCTATGAACTTGAAACAAGCTTGAGTCATCAGAGCTTCATTTGAAGCAGGTTGGTCCTGGTTTTTATTAGAAGGTGGGATATAACCTCAACATCCACCCCTTTTGTGATCTGTTTGAGCACATGAATAGATCACTTCTTATAGACCCAAAGCTTTTGAATTTTTGCAACAAAAGGCAACAAAAGTATAACCATGAGGAGTTTCATTGAGGATCCAGCATCAATAGTGTAGCAGAAGCCTCAAATAAGACCAATGACTCTTTGCAATGAACACTTTTAAGTAAAGATGAATGGATAAAAGTGTTTACTGTATTACACTACAGCCTCCATGATTATGTTGATTTTCTTCATCTCTCTTCTTTTTTTCTCTTAAATATTATTTTACTTATTTGTGAGGCAGGGGATTTAAAGGCAGAGAGTGGATACAAAGTGATGGGGATGTACAATGTAAAAGATACAAAGAATAAATAAAAATGAAGTAACAACAACAACAAAAAGAAGATAGCCTGAGCAAGCCATGAGGAGCAAGCCAGTATGCAATTTTCTTTTTTCTTTCTTTCTTTTTTTTTTTTTACAGTCACAATATCCAGTCTATTTGTATTCCAAAAAGACTATCATTGTGAGTCTAAAGTTTCATATCTAATATACCTTTTAAACTAAAAAGAACTATACCTACAATTATTAAACCTTCAACCACATCAAAGATCACAGAAGGATACAATATTATGCAAATAAACAGGAAGTACAGGCAACTTCCAAAGTCTAGAAAATGACAGAGATGACATTTATCTGCCTGGACAGTCACCCAAAGTTCCTTTGTAATGTTGGGGCATCCATCTTCAGCCTTTATGGCCCAAAGTCTCTGTCATATCTTTCAGTGATGCAGGAAATGCAGGAAATCTGACACAGTCCATCAGTCGCTTCTCCTTGTGTCCTGAGGAATGTCTAGCAATGTTTTTCTGCAAAGCAGGAACCTGAAGGACCATCTTGGCTTGTTCTGCCAAAGTTCAGAGGTTACTTTCCTATGGAACCTGAATGTCCAGTTTATACAGCATACTGTCAAGCAGTCAATACCAGAACAGTTTCTTGTCCAGTGGCTAACTGTTGCCACAAAGTAAATTCCACATGAAGTTTCTTCAGTGCCCATCATTTTCCTGAAATACAGTGGTGCTGCCAGGAGCAGACCTGTCTTACTGTCCAGAAAAGTCTTTAAGTTCTTAAAAATAATTTAAATTCCATATTCTGCATGTCTTGAAGTGTTTGAAGACTACCTATCTAACTGAAATATATCTTTGTATACCTATAAAAACCTAACTAACATGACTATAAGTTTTATTATCATAGATAACTATTAATCTGCATTTCTCAATTGCACATTATAATTTTAAATGAGTTACATCAGCATCATACCTTAATCAACAGTAGAAAAATCCATACAGCATAACAAAAATGACCTTAACTTTATATCAATGAATCAAAATCCACTTATCTTTTCTAATCATTCCTATGTCATATTCTCCTCCCCCAATTTTTTTTAAGAAATTGACTATGACCATTAACCATTTATAATGAAAATAAACATTAATAAGTAATATTTTGGGGAAATTGGACGAAACTTTCTTTCTTTTTCTACTTCCTGCTGTCAAAGGACGATGATGTCATGGGGTTTTGAAGCTGGCATCTTGGAAGCTGAGAATATTTAGGTGGCCTTGGCAAATGGAACCACATTTGCCTAGAACCAATCCACAGGTTTTGATCTTCTGTGGAGACAAAAGCAGAAACTCTTTTCCCAAGTTACATATTCTTATAAACAGATTTCAAAGTCAAAATATCTTTAAAGTATGTGTATTTAGCAGCCCCAGCAATCAACCATCTTTCTGCAGTCAGCTCATTAAAAGTCAAAAAATCAAAAGAAAACAAAACAAACATAATCCAGACTCTCTGTTTATTTGCCAGCTTTACATGGCCTTTTAAAAAAAATCTTTATTTCTATTTCTCTTTCTTAAAGGATTTTCTTCACCCTTTCTCTCTCTCTCTCTCTCTCTCTCTCTCTCTCTCTGAAGCCTATGTGTATTTTACATATATTTTTCCCCTTTTAGAGGTTTTGAGAGTCTAAATCTGTTTTATTGAGAATTCTTAATCATTTTTCAACCCAAAGAGCTTTTAAAAGGTTGTGTCACTTTAATTGCTGACTCTGCCCCTCTTGGCAGTTTGGAACCTGGTTTGCACAGTTACCAGAAAAACCGTTTTTAACTGTTTCCTTTCTGTTCAGTATAAGCAAGAACCTTAAATCAATCACACTTGTGCCAATCCTGTCATGAAACATATGAGTTTAAGCTGTGTGCTGCAGATGCACCATTTTTAAATTCCCGCCTGAACACCACACTGTCTCTGTACCGTAAATCAATTCAAATATGCAGTTCAAAAAACTGTTTTAAACTTTCTCAGGCTTTATGTGAGTGTTCGTGCCCCACATTGGGAAGCAATCTGTTGTAGAATGTTTCCCCTAGGGCCTGTTTGGCCCCAGGAGGTTTGCGACCTGGCAGGCTGTGGTGGTTGGAACTTATTTCACATGTCCGCTGCGGCTTTTGTCCCCCAAAGAAATGAATCACAAGCTTATATCCTTTAAACTGTTTGGCCCATGTCTTATGCCCATTACTAGCTAGCTCTTTCTTCTTAAACTAATCCATTTCTATTAATCTTCCCACCACGTGGCTCAGCCCGTGGGTGGCCGGTACCTCTTACATGTCTGTTCCTCTTGGGGGTCAGATGAAGACTGGCCCAGTATGCAATTTTCAACCATGGCCTTTGTATCAACTCTTTCTTCCTGGATTCTGCCATGTTTGAGGTCCTGTTCTGACTTCCTTTAATAATGAACAGCAATGTTGAAGTGTAAATCAAATAAATCCTCAACTTGCTTTTCACAGTAGAAAATTTAATTAAAGGAGAGGTGATAGGTTTCATTTTTACTGATATTATCTTATCTGAAAGATATGTGTGAGAGTTCAAAAGATAGACATTAAGTAACAGATAAAGTATTTACAACACATGGTGGTTTGATTTCCAAGTACATATTCTTCTTACCTACTAATCATTCTTCTTAAATATAAGAATTTAGACTCTGGAAAAACTGCTCAATGTGCAATGTACTAAGCATGATGAACTGGTTTATGTGTTAGAGCTTCAACTCCGCTATAAACTGAAAAGGTCTGAAAATTTTATATGGTTTTAAAGTTTACTAGAAGTAAGCCTTTGAAGGAATCTAGATTTATAGACTTGTAATCAGAATAGAGACCTATGTTTGGATTTTGAAGTTTTTCTGTGTAGAGGTAAATATAAAGAAATAGAGAAAGATGGAGATGGTAGTAGGAAAACCCAGTACACAGGCACACACACATACACCTTGCTGGTTTTTTTGTTTCTTGACTTGTAACTTTCTGTACCTCCTCAGAATCCTGACAAAATGCCCACTACAAAATTGTTTGCTATTATTGGCACTCATTAATTTACATAGAAATTTAAAATCAATTGTTACAAAGATTTTTTGGTAGTGAAGAAATAAAACAACTGTAATAGAATACATTTAATTTTAAAAAAATAGTTTGACAATTGCACAAGCAAATGGTAATATTAATTGTGATTAAAGGCTCATTGTATAAATGTACAATCTAATTTTTTTCCATTAATAAATGCATTTTTCTCTCTTAACTATTTCATCTTTTTCAAAATCACAAACATGTATCCAAATACAACTTGTACTTTAAAATTTAAAATTACTCAAACTCTCATTCTGTATTTTATTGCTTAATAATTCTTTTTAGCCACTTAAAGCAACATTTATTTAGTAATTTTCTTTCTTTTATTGGGAATAAAAATATTTTAACTCACTATTTTCTTCTTTAGCTTACTTATATTTAATGGCTCAATTTGCTTATATGTAATCCATGTATTTCTTCAAATATTTATTAAATATCCCTTAATTAAATAACACCTTACTATACTCTAGATTGATATATTTAACACATATTAAAGATATTGAACATTAAATTATTAATTTAAGTATTAATTTTATCATCGTTTAGGAAAATGATCAAATAAACTAGTTTTGTTTAAACTTTCATATTTGGAATTAGTGTAAATGATTGCATAGAAAAGAGCTAAATTTATTTGTTTTCTTAAAATTTTGTTTACATCATGAAATCAACAATTGTTCAATTTATGAATGTTTTTCAAATCTGATCATTTATATATGTACTATAGTCCAAATCCAAATGTAGATGGAAATTTAGTTGCATAACGTATCTTTGTATAGAAGATTGCTTGTAGGAGCTGGAGAGATGGCTCAGTGGTTAAGAGCATGAACTGTTCTTCCAGAGGACCTGATTTTGACTCCCAGCATCCACTTGGCAGTTAACAACTGTCTGTAATTTCAAGATATGACACCCTTACAGCTATACATGCAGGCAAAACACCAATTCATTTAAAATAAAATTAGATTTTTTTAAAAGAAGATTGCTTGAAAAAATCTGCACCAATCTTTCTATTTTGGCTTCTGAACACATAAATAAAAAAATAAGTTCTATCTCTCAGCTATTCTGTTTAACAATCACAGAAATGGGACTGGAAAAAGTATCTCTGTGTAAAATCCAGAGGTCTTGAAATTGAAACTAGGAATGATGCCAACTCTGTAGTATAGTGGACTGTATAAATCACTCATCTACACAGATTGTCTCAGTCTCTGGACAGTCAGAGAGGAATCCTTACTTCTAGGTTCAGATCAGTACTATGTGAGCCACAGCACAACCTGCAAACCTGTAATTCCTTTTATAAAAAACTGAAATAAATTACCATTCACTGTTGTGAAACATTTCTTTCATTCTTCCATGGTATTAATTTTCTACTATCCATGATACATTTCATTACTATTTAATGATATTCTAACTTTAAAAAGTTGTTACTGGTGTAAATTTGATCATTTTTATTTTTTAATAATTTAAGTGCAAATATAAGATAATTTAACTCCTTTACAGAATTATCAAGATTACATGATTTATTGACATGTGTTTTTTTTTTCTTTCTTACATACTTCAGTTGTACAGAGAATACATAAATTCAACTGAGTGATTTGCTTTTCTTCAAGAGCTAAACATTTCAGCAGTATCTGGCTTTTGAGTTGCTGGCATGTCCAGTCACTGGTAAAGAGAAATTTCACAAGTATACAGTATATAAATGGTTTCGTTCACTTTCCTTCTATGTGTTCTTCCTGCATTCAAAACAACCTCTGGTTGAAATAAACAACCTCTGTAGGTTGTCTACATTTCTTCTTATACACTGTGAGGTGTTAGGAGGAATCAGTTGAACTTGCTTGCATTGCACAGAACTTCCACACATGTCTGTCCACATCCACAGAAACTGTATTAATGGGGCACTGTGGGTATATAAATGATAACAGACAGCAATGTTAGCAGACGTGCACATTTTGTTTATAGTCCCCACTCGTGTGCATGGCATGTTAACTTGTCTGGTTTAGCTTTCATAATGAAAACTTAAAATACAATTATGAAGTAGTTGGAAATAGTGGCAGCAGTGTGGTAAGCTCTTCTGGTGGACAGGTTGTGTGTGACTATATATATGTAATATGCATGAACAGAGTTCTGCCTACTGCTTAAGAAGTTTACTCCCAAGATGAGGGCAGAGTTAATAACAGCAAAATATAATCTACTTAAGCAAAATAAAGTAACTCATTGAATACAATTTCAAAGTTATTATTCAGTGAATTACTTTACTATAAAACAGAGATGTAGAGATGTCATGTGTCCAACTTATTTTTAGTTACCTTTAGGTTAAAAAAAAAAACAATAATTCTAGAATGCACAGGAAGTGTTTTTTCACTCTTTTCCTGACTTGAGAGCCTCTTGTGTCCACAACACAAACCTTCTTGGCTAGCTGCTTCATGTAGATCCAAATTTCTATTACTGTTATAATATTAGTAAAATTGTTCAAGTATTTCTCATTTTTTCCATTTTTCTTATTAATAATTTCATATTTTTTATCAACATATATACCCTTGTTCAAACTCCCTTCCCCCTCCCATCCCTTCCAGTGAATATTTTTTAAAGAAGCCCTCCACAAGCCAAATTTTAGAAATGACATACTAGAGTCAGTGTGCATGACTCTAATGGAGAGAAATTACTTTCCTTCCACTACAATACATCTTTCTCTTTTATAAAAATGTGCATATCTATACATATCTTCCTTTTTATTACAGGAACGTTTTGGGATGTTCTATTATTTTTATTCAGTTGTTATCCCAAGAGTATGTTCAGTGCACAAAACAAAATAGAGTGAAGTGAATACATAAGGTTTTCTTGTGAGTATAGTTAACTGTTCTCTATATTGTATTTCAATAAAAAAGAACTTTTAATAAAAGCCAAAAATGAGATAAAAGTCTTTGTGTTTTGCTATGTTTGGGTCACAGACTTTAAAGAATGAGCCTAAAGCATTAGGAGAGGATAGACTTGTGGTTCAGTTAGTGGTTTCTTGAGCGTAGCTTGCAAAGACTCCAATCACCCACCACCACCAGCAGCAGTACACAGACCCTGTTCATTTGTTAGCTACTGAGTAATATGAAGAAATGATGGCTAACGGTACTTTCTAGTAACATAAATTTTTCCTCTGGGAACACACAGACATACATTTCTGACCTGAATTTTTTCTTTTCTTCCCTTCAGCTGTG
Organism: Sigmodon hispidus; assembly: GCA_004025045.1. Taxonomy (NCBI): domain Eukaryota; kingdom Metazoa; phylum Chordata; class Mammalia; order Rodentia; family Cricetidae; genus Sigmodon; species Sigmodon hispidus. The sequence goes on along the minus strand of PVIH01009855.1, from coordinate 14,196 downwards.
TTTTAAAAATGTTTGAGCTCACTCAGAGTTAATGATAGAGTCCTCAGGCTTTATGTTAACTGTTTCTGAAGCATTTCACCTGCTGACCCAGAGCTTAAGGAGTTGAGGAAGAATACAAAAAAGTTACAAGACTGAGAAAGTAGCAAAAAGACTAGAGAAGAAGGCTGCTCACTAACACAGTTCTCTCCTTTATTTATATTAGATAGTCTGTGTTTTAGAACTGTCTCTAGAGATTTTTGACAGTAGAAACAAAAAACTGCTTAAAGAAATAAAATTATGGGGTATGCAGTGTTTTGAAATGAAATGACCTCCTAAGGTAATGACACTTTTTGGAGATGTGGTGCTATTGAAGTTAATGTACCCTTATTGGAGGATGTGTGTCACTGTGGGTTATGCGTTGTGGTCTCAAATGCACAGGCTGTGGATCAAGATGTAAAGCTTTTATCTCTTTCTCCAGCATCATACCTGCCTACATGTTGTCATGTCCCATCATGATGACAATGAACTAAACATCTGAAACTGTAAGCCATGCCAATTAAATGCTTTCCCTTATAAGAGCTGCCTTTTCATAGTCATGGTGTCTCTTCATAGCAGTAGAAACTGTAACTAAGATAGGAGATATTCTACATGAGTTACACAGAAGTTGAGTATTTAATGCTGCTTAAAAACTGGCAGGAGTGTAGGCAAGGGAGGACTTGCTTTCTTTAAGGGTCTGGCCACACAGAGTTTAATTATACTCCAGTAAGTAAATGAGCATCATGAACAAACATTTTTGTAAATGGGGAAATCATAAGAGTGGATATGAATCTGAGAGGACTGATAATTGAGTTTGATGGAGTGCATGATGTAAAATTACCAGACAATAATAATAATATTAAACTGTTTACAAAATCTCTACCTGAATGTACTGAATTTCTTAGTAATGTGTTAAGTCTTGCCCTAAAATTCTCCTATTAGTGTCTATGCAACGTTTCTACATCTTGCAATGAAAGTATACTCATGATTACACTTTAAGTATTACCTTTAAAATGCACCAACACTGCACAATTAGCATATGAGTGCTTTTATGTTGATAAATGCTTAATTACTTACTTGGCCTTTAACTCCCGAATGTCCTGTTACTTTACTACTTCAGCTCACTATTTCCATGGACATATACTTACAGTGGCAATTGCCTCATGATACTTTATGAACTTAACTACCTTAGTGTTCATCGTCAGGAAAGCTTATTCTTATTTCCTGAGCTTATTGCTCTTTTCCAAAGTACATCTTTTATGTTTTACTAGAGATTTAAATACATTCAAATTAGTGACTTAACCCAAACTTTCCTAATATTTGTTATATTTATTTTCTGTTTGCTGCAGTCAAAGTCTTTCTTAGTGGAAAGAATAAATGGTCATTTATCTACAATGCTTATTACAGTCCATGGTGGAAAAAAAATTACTTTTATTACTCATGTACATACAAATTCTATGAGCAGCATTTGTCAGTACATTAGGAATTGACACATATGTCCTAACATCAGTGTCATTACCATCAACATTGTCCTTTCCTGTTTGTTGTATCCAAACTTGCAGACTTGTACCTCATGGTTAGACTTCATGTATCAAGAAAGGTAAAATTATCTATCAGGCAGATGTTTTCCATTGTGCTTGCATGCTGTCCGTCTTAAAAAGTATAATACTTCCTATATAATACTTTGGCCACATTATTTGGTAGTTCCCTAAAGAAAATGTTGAGAGAATCTAATATGTGTAACTCTGTTATTACAGAAAGAAAATAAAAGAAACTTCCTGGGAGATTTATGAGGATAGATGAGTGAGCAGTCTGGGAGACTGGGGTGACTAATTATGAAAGCCTAAGTTATGTGAGATCAAGGTCAACAGAGATTGAAGTCAAGGTTAAAAATCTGAGTAGATTTTTTTTCTGAGCCATTTCTATAGCAATTTGAAGTAAGATTAGATCTGACAGATAAGACCAAAATGGTGACAGTGTTAGGAGGGCAGAAATTGCTCCATATGCTATTTGTGTTTGAGAGAATTGAATTCTGATTTGCAATAAAATTTCAGATATGATTGAGAACAGCAGCAAAGTGAAGTCCAGACTTCAAGGTACTTCACACTGGCATATGGCTGCATAACACAGTAAGTTCTATGGTTGTATTTTAGTACCTTATAATGGCTAGGCTTCCAGGCTAGATAATGTTTAACTTTAAACAATTTGAAATGCATTATAAATAGACAGAAAAATCTTGAGAGAATGAAATGTAGTTCTTCCAGCATTAGATGAAATAGATTGGTTCTATTACATAATGAGAAAAGGTGAACTGTATGTATGAACTCATTATACTTGTTTTAAAAGATTAGTCAAATTTAATTTAATATTGCTTTTTTGCATCTAGTATTTATAAATCATCAAACTAATCAAATATTGTCTTATCTAGATTATAAATTATATGTAAAAGACCTTGAACAAATTAATATTTGCAAATATCTGAACTTTAGTTTTTAATGTTAAATTCTACTTTATTAGACATTATTTTGTAAACCTAAAATGCTTGTGCCTAGTTTTAATCATTTACACATAGTGCATTTTGAATTTTCTGTGTTTAAAAATAAAAAGAAATTAGTTTTTCTTAAAATTTTAATTGCATATCTCATTAGAACCCCTTTAAGGGTTCAGCTGAAAAAGAAAGTATTTTTCATTTCTCTCTATAAATGGACTTAATTTCTAATATATGTTAGTTTAATTTTAGCACTATGTAATCTAGCCATATTTGAAAGGTTATCAGCTTACTCAATGGCAAAGGTTATGCTTATTAGTGGTAATTGGTTTTTATAAATATTCCTCACTATGGAAATGTTTTATTTATAAGAATCATTAGATGAAAGCAAATGTGCGACTAAGATAGTAGGTGTCTGTCCATTTGTTATGAGGAAAATATATGACAATGAAGTAGAAATTAATGTCAGATCTGCTTTCTTCACACCAACACAAAGACTGGGTCAGGTGTTCCTCTGGAGGGAATGGGCTCCAAGGTGCCAGTACAAGGTGTTTCAGATCCCAAGCTGTTCAGTGTTTGTGGTTTGCAGCTTGGGAATGCTTTGCTTTTTGTTCAAAGTCCACTAATGAGTGAGTACATTCCCTGCTTATCTTTCTGAGTTTGTCATTCTTCACTCAGGAGGATATTCTCCAAATTCATCCATTGGCAAATTTTAGGATATCATTTTTTACTTGTAAGTAGTATTAACAAACTGTGATGTATTATCTTTATTATCTAAGCTGCAAACAGTTAGAAATAGTTCTAACCCACCAGTACATTGCCATTATGTAAGAAATCAATATCAACCAACTGTGCAAGAAGTAACTCCAAATATGCTTTTGCACATTCACAGAGTAAATGTACTACTGCTTTTAAATTTTAGTGCCATGAAAATCTCACTTTCTTTCACATTAATTGAGAAAGCTAGTTTCTGACTCTTTTAAATGCTTTAAAAAATTGTGTTAGAAATAACAAGTACAAGTAGATCCTGTTGAAATAGTGACCTTAGGACAAAAAATGTTAAGTTGTCTTGTAGAGCTGTCAAAATTACTGTGTGATTTGTTTTTTAATTACTTTAACTAAACATTAGTCCTGAAAATGAGCAAAGATCATAGCACATTCTTTAGAGCTGGAGAGATGAATTAGTGCCTAAGGGGCCATACTGCCCCTGGGGAGTAGCTTTATTTCTGTGCCTTTACAGTAGGTAAAGAATAGCTGCCCATATCCCCAGCTTCAGGAGATCTTGCCTTCTTAAAGCTGTGGGAAAGTACTCACAGGTGTATAACTCCTCTACAATACCCATGTGCATGTCACTACTATATGTCATACATAAACAAAATTTTAAAAATAAAATCTTTATTTAGAAAAAGATATCGATTTCATGTTTATTAAAATTTAAATTCCAGACAGAAAGATTCATTGTTAATTCTTGTCCTATATCATAAGGATCTTATACTCTAAAATCTTTTATTGTAGAAATGCAGAGAGTTAGTTCTTTTGGAAGAATGAGGAGTTTGGACATGTATTAAGATTTTGAATAGTTTCATACCACCAATTTCCTTTTCTCTGGAAGATAACCAAGATTCACGCTTCAGGAAACTTCAGAGATTGCTCTAGATTTTCATTTCCAATAAATAAATATGTTGGCCCCTGTAGCTCATTTCATTCCAGATAATTTATCTATAAAATCTGTTCCTTGGCTCACACAGATCAGATAGAAACTGTGTGGAAGGTGATTTAACTAGGAAAATAAATTAAAGCAAACCACAGTAAAGAAAAAAATAAAGGCTGTTGGATTTGAACTTTCAGAATGATGAGTGTTTGTCATGGAAACACTGGAGTCAGTTACCTGTTTAGTTAATGCTTTCCTTTCATGTTGTCAAATACCAATATCAAGAAGCATTCCCAATAAGCATACTTGGAAAAAGTTCCAGATGTAGCAAGGTCCCCACAGGACCCCCCTGCTGCTTTCACACTTAATTAGGGCACACAGGCCAAACTTGGATTCTGTGATGATTTCACAAAACTCAGTCAAGAAAAATATCAGAGACTTTGAAATTTTACCTCAAAAATACATGCAGGTCTCACTATGTCTTAAGAGGTACATCCTTTGTGTGTATATGAATGTGTCTATGTCTAGGAAGACAAAATTTCAAAAGAAAAATGAAATTTACAACTTGCAGGGGAGATAGATTGTAAGATGAAGGTTTTGTGACTGGGTTGGTGCTCTAGCCCCACCAATGAAACCCTTGCCTGATTACAAGGGATGACCAATCCAGAATCCCAGTCCTCCATTACTAGGATTCCTTGCTAGGTTCACCCTGGTGGATTTTGGGGAGTTTATACCTACACCCATTACTTTAATCCACAATTTCCTTCTATTCCAGTCATCTCTTCTAAAATTCTTTTTCTCTATAATTCTCTGCCTTTTTAGCTGTTCTGGGTCTGCTTTTCTCCTACTGAATTGCATTGGCTAGCCTTGATATGAGAAAATGACTATCTTATTGCATGTTGTTATACCAAGTTCAATTGATAGTTCTAAGAGGCATGTTTCTTACTGAAGGAAAATAGTAAAGGAATGGATCTGTGGGAGAGGGTAAGTGGTGGTGGTGGGCACTAGGAAATGTGGAGAGAAAGGAGGCTGTGATGAGGATATAAAGAAAAAATGTACTTCTAAAAATGAGATTCAACAACTCAGGAAAAAGTAAAAACCAGAGATAAGATTTTAAATTCATTCTCATAAATTAAATCTGTAAGAGGAATATAATTTCTAAGATTATATAAAAATAAGGAATATTTATATATGCACATATATATGTACACTATTTTGCTTTAAGACACATATTTTAGGCTTTACATATTGACAGAAAAATGCATACATACATATATGTATATTTACATATAAAAGTAAGTAAGGGCACTCAGTCTCCAAATGCCTTACCAAAAAACTAGGTTTCAGGACCCATTAAAAACATATTCTCTTTGCAATAAACAGAACCTAGTGGAAAAAAAAAGTAAAAGAAAGTCCTAAATGGTCAAAATGTAGAGAACAATTCATCACAGCTTGCCTAGCCCCAGTCAATATAACACAACTCCTACACTGGAGGCTCAGGAAAAATTTCAGAAGAGGTGGTAGCTAGATTGCAAGAGCCAGGGAACCAGAAAATCTGGTGTAAAATTGACTTTTTAGAAATGATGGGAAAGCTTTATCTAAGCAATATGGTTTCTGAAAGAATACTGGACAACACTAATAGATATGCTAACAAGGAACAGGGCAATATGACAGGGACACACCCAATGACAAAAAAAAAATCTACATCCAACTAAGTACATTTTCCTTCTCAGAAACCATGGCTTCACTTTTTTATGTTGCTATTATTACATTTATAAACCTAAATATATAAATACAACATGCTCATTTTATTAGTGTTATATAATATACATATTATATATCCTGCTAGGAGCTCATCCCTAGGAAGGACTATTAATATGAATAAAGTCTCATATTTTATCCATGTATTCCCTTGTTCAAACTCTATTCCCTCTCCCGCCCCTTTCAGTCACTCTCTCTTCTCCCCATCTCTTTATCTCCTCCTGAGCAAGGGCAGGAGGTCCCAAGGTCCCAAGGTGACCATTTAAAAATCTTCTGCTGAAAATTTCCTATTTATCTCTGAACCCCATTTTGTTGTACAATGTTTTTTTGGGACCCTTTTGGGCCTGGAAGTTTGTAACCTGGTCTGCAGCAGCTTTTGTCCCCCAAAGAAATGAATCAGACACTTATATACTTTATACTGTTTGGCCCAAGTCTCAAGCACATTACTAGCTAGCTCTTTTATCTTAATTTAACCCATTTTTATTAATCTGTCTGCCACGTGGCCCGCGGTTCACCAATGTGTTGGAAATGTTCTCCGTATGTTGTAAATAAAAGACTGTTTTGGCCTATGCACAGCACCATAGAAGTGGGTGGAGAATCAGAGGGCAGACAGGTGGGATAAGGGTGGAGTTGGTCAGTCTCCATCCCACCCCCGAAGAAGACAGACATGTAAGAGCTACAGGTGAGCCATGGGCCACATGGCAGAAAATTAATAAAAATGGGTTAAATTAAGATAAAAGAGCTAGCTAGTAATGTGCTTGAGACATGGGCCAAACAGTATAAAGTATGTAAGTGTCTGATTCATTTCTTTGGGGCACAAAAGCCGCCGAGGACGAGGTTACAAACCTCCAGGCCCAAAAGGGCCCCGGAAAAACATTCTACAACACCATTTTTATTTGGATTTTTTAGGTCTTTAGTTTCTTGAGTTCTGTATATATTTTAGAGATCAGTCCTCTCCATAGTATGTTTTCAAGCTCCTCTTGACATATAGATTTCATTGAATATCTTAGTAAACAGCATTATTTGGTTTGGATATTCAATACTTATACACTGTGTGAAGGAACAATTTTATGAATAACCAAAAAATTTTATTATTTTCTAAGGATGCATTAGTCATAATATATATATATATATATATATATATATATATACACACACACATACATACATATATATGTACCCAACTTTATGTGTTTTGGGTGTATTTTTTTTTTTAATGGCTGAAAGGCACCTGAAAAAGTGCTCTTCATCTTTAGCCATCAGAGAAATGCAAATCAAAACAACTTTGAGATACCACCTAACACCTGTTAGATTGGCTAAGATAAAAGATACAGATGACAGCTTATGCTGGAGAGGATGCGGAGCAAGGGGAACACTCTTCCATTGTTGGGTGTATTTTTTAATTTATCCACTTTGGATACAGCAGCAAGTGCTTTTTGGTAAAATATTCAATCACCACCTTTCCTTTTTGTTGTGCAAAAAAATCCAGCCAACCAACCAAACAAAAAAAACTTCACAATGAATCCACTAAGAAAACAGACATTGTAAAATGGATTAAAATCAGACATTTTATTTATAATAATAAGCACATGTGTTTCAATATGGTTTTATTCTATAGTATATGACAGGATATCATGACTAGAGGGTATTACAGGATATATATTTATGGACACACATACATTCCACTTAACATAACACAATATTTCAGGTAAAATTAAATATATTTTTGGAATATTATTGTTTTAAAAACACTTGAAATTTTAAATAGAATAGGATGGCTGTAATATATAATGATGTGTGTGTGTGTATGTGTGTGTGTGTGTATGTGTGTGGAAACTATTTAAAAGAAAACATTTCTGCCTTAAAATGCATGTGCATACTCCCTTTAATTTATTATAACTGCGATTTTGTGCCAACATGACACATGACAGTAAATAGTTATATAAGTCAATTTAATACAAAATTTTTTTTTATTATTTTCTCTTGATAAATACAGCCTGTGATTACTTGTATGATTATTTAGTGACTAGATAGTCAAATATGTACACTGACCAACACTGTAAAATGCATTTAGATAAATAGATACCCCATCCAATTTTTCATAATAATGTGTACTAATGTTTTCTACTAGAGAAAAACTATGTATTAAGCTGCCAGTCACCAATTTAAACAAAAATTATTGGTTATTTTCTGTTCTGAGGAAATAATTAATGACATGGTATTTTAGTTTGCCTGGGATCTAGTGGAGATGATCAAGTCAGCATATCTTTGGTTATTTGCTAAGGAAATTCATATTGAAATGCATGGAGAAATTAGAACTTAGAAGTAGTAGGCAGGGAGGAAAATGCAGTAAAAAGCTATTACGTTTGAATCTTGTTTGACTTATAGACTTGATGTAGGTTTATAAATGTATGTCATTGAATGAAGATAGCCAGTCTCAAAAAACTGATCAAATGTATAATCATTCTCTCTCCTAGTTGAACACATGTAAGGCTTTTATTTGATGCTAATTACATCAAAATATAATTTTTAAAAATGTTTATGTGATATTAGAAATACAAGTTCTAATTTAATTAAATTGCTCAGTTGTGCCTGTGAGCAACCTCTCATTCATCAAATTACTGTTTCTTAGTTGTAAAGTTTATAGGGATTAGTTATAATAGATGTACAATTATCTTCAATTGTTTTTCTCTTTTTAAAAAGACAGAGTTGACATAGGTTAGCAATTTTCAAAACATATTTTTGGTGAAAAATTTATGTAACTGATTACTTTTTATTAATTTTAGAAATAAAATTATAGCAGATACTTTAAATAATTTTTTTGGAAAATAGCATGAACATTTTTTAGTTTTATCATAATCTTCTCAAAATGATGATTTATCTGGATGTAATAACTGTCCTCTGAAGTTTTCAAGTTTTTGAAAAATTAAATGGTATTTCAATTTTACAAGCAAGAATCAAGACATGCATTCTTTGAAATATCTTCTTTTCTTTATTCACTTCTTTGTTCTTGTAATTAAGCTACAGATGTTTAAAATTATCAATTTATGTTGTGGGAATATGCTTTTGTACACTGTAAGTACTTTTTACTGTAAATATGGGTTTAGCTAGACAGTCACTAGAGGTAGGGCAACTAGACTAGAAAAATCCTGGGAAGACAAGGAGCAGAGCTAGAAAGGACAGTTAGATGCAGAGGAAGCAGAATGAGAATGCTGCACTGGTCCTACCTAAAGAGGCAGCACAAATGGCTCACATCACTTTACTATCATCTACCTACAGAGAAACATCTAACTCAGCTTTGATACTGGGATGAGAGATTCAGACCTACCTCAACTGGATATGCTGGACCAAACTGATTCACCTTGGGATTCCTTACTCTCCTTGGGGGGATGGAGTAGGACTGAAGGAGGAAGGAACGGAGAGGGAACAGTGGTACATATGGCAAAAACATTTTATACAAACAAAAATATTAAGAAAAAGAGAGAATGCTGCATTGAGCAAAAAGTTACCAAGCCACATGGCTAAACATAAATAGAAATATGGGTTAACTTAAAGTGTAAGCAAATAATAAGCTGGAGCCATAGACCGAACAGCTTGTAATTAGAAAGACTTTGTGAACTCATTTTGGACTAAGAGATTGTGGAACTGTGAGTCCAGACTTTGGGGCTAGGCCACCCCAGAAACTTCTCACTACAGACTTGAATCTGTCGTTCTTGCCCTTGGAAGAGCTATTGTGCCTATTACTTTAAATTACTTAATAGACATCAATTTGCTTCAGCAAATCATAAGAAAAGACTATTGTGTGGCTTGTCCTGAGAAGATGTTAAAAAAATGTCTATTCACTAGAGGTAGCACACTTAACACAGACCAAGGAAATAATTTTCCCCAAGTGTAGCTTAGTTAACCTATGAGTTTGTCAAGGCTCCTAACAGCAGCAAGGGTGAGAAGTTACTTGCAGGAGTAGGGTGATCGGCAGGCAGCTGCATCACTAGTGAGCTCACCCCAGCACAGATGACTACTTACAAAAGCTTCTTTCCTTGAGCTCCATGCACCACCTGCATAAGAGCCTATAAAAGAGTTCCTTCTTCCCAGTAGCTCCTACTGGTTGTGTACAATTGGGAAAAGCAGTGTGAATCTTGTAACTTTGCAAGTCTTCTAATTTATATGAGCTGTTCTCCTTCCAGGAGAGAATTTCAACTTGGAGAAAATAACTATTTGACATATATGTAAAAACTACTTTTGCCTATTCAATTTTAACATGCTTTATTTTTTATTTTTGATATTTAAGGAATAATGATTATATTTTATTTCATTCAAACAAATATAAATGCACACGTAAGCAATTTTATCGTTTTGCTTGTGTTCTTCATAGAATTCACCTAGAGCATTACTCTAAAGTTCTCAAATTCTATTAAAAACTCTAGGTAGTTAGAATTTTACACCATATTGATTATGATACCACCTTAAATTACAAACATCCAAAATATTTCACTATATGTATGCATTTTCTTGTTTTGTATCAGTATTTTAACTTTCAAGATAAGATGGAATGTAAATCAAGAAAGTTTCACAGCTTATATACAAGAGAACTACAATGTGTGTTGTAATACTAATGCTCATATTATACATATTTCAGTTAGGATATATGCACACAATATTCTGTATCATAAAGATAAATGTCATTTAACAAAGAAAAAAGATGATTCCTATTTGTTCAATGCATCATTTTAAAACACCTAAGAAATTCAATGACAAAAATTAAGAATATATTCAGTACTAACAAATGATATTTAAGGATGAATAATATTTAGTGAGCTGGTCAGAGAGATAACACACAATTTTGATATATATCTATGTCCATAATAAACCATTTTGTGAAGCTTATGCTTATAGCATTGTGATATTGTATTAGAAAAGCTAGAAAACGTTCCCAGATGTACTGTATTTTTAAATATGAGCTTGTTTATCCATGAAAACGACTATAGGATATTATTTTACAATGCCATTTTTATTTTTTAAAAAGGTACATCAGATGCACAATAAAGAGAAGAAAGATTTCAGGATGACATTTGTAAAAGTTGAGTTGAAATCTGATTTTCAAACCATTGTTTTTCCCTTCTTCTCCCATGTTGTCATCCGGTTTATTTAAGAAAATACATTTGCTTTAGGCCCATAAAGAGGAGAAGAGAACTGATGAAAATCAGTTCTTCATATTTACATAATCAACTACATATTTCATCCCAATCCTAAAACAGGTCTGTTGTCAGAGATTCAACACCCATGACATTTCAACATTTAAGCCTAAACAGACCCTGAAGAAGGATGACACCAACAGAGTTGCTTCCATGCAAGAGGATGATCTCACTGGGCTACAACCCTTGATAATGATTTCCAGTAGTTCTTTCTTATATCAGAGAAATAATCTTTCTCAAGGAAATGCTCCCAATCTTTTATCCAGTTCTAAGTGTCTATGATTTAAATAATATAAAAATAAGTAACATTATAGAGACATACATAACAACAATTTATAAAAACAGGCCAAAAATTCTAAATTTTAACAAGAGTAAGGGTACCTGGGAGAGGTTGGTAGAAAAAAACAGAAAGGAGAAATAGATCTAATTCTATTTTAATTATTTAAAAAATGAATGAAATTAACTTGTGAGTGTTGAGTGTGATATCCTTGTTTTTATTTAATGGGTGAAGAGGAGAGTAAGAACTCAGACTCAGGAAGATTCTTGACTGCATAGATAACATGCTTTCTATTTGGTATTGAAAAGGGTCCATTACAAGTTACTTCTGGGCTCAGAATTCAAGTTTATTTCTTTATACTCAGATCTTCCATAAACATAAAACTTCTTGCCTAATAAAACTATTTCATTCTCTGGTTATTATATTTATTATGAAGTTTGAGCTGTATATCTTAGATAATCTATGATTTTCTAACTGTGTGTTTGTTGCAAAGGATGACACTATAAGGCCAAGATTATAATTTATCTTTGATAAATGTAAAAGTGTTTTATTACTGTTATTTTTATAATAGCAAGAAAATGGAATTAGTCAGAAATCTAGAAGCAGATTAATAGATATTAAAAGTGTGTATTAAATTGGGTTCAGTGGTGAAGAAAATTAAAGTTATGAAATTTAAAAGAGAACAAATGGTACAATAAAACATTTAATTGAGGTATACTAGGCTCTGGAAGACAAGTACTATATAGTTTATCTCATACATCAGTCCCAGCTGTTGTTAAATATATGAATCAAGGAGGAAGAAAATATGAGTTATGTCAAGAAAACAAGAGTGAGGCTTATAACACTGGGTAAACTAAAGGCTTAAATGGAGCAGGGATTAGAGATGATGATGAGCAAAGTGGGTAGAAGGTTCATCAGATATAGAAGGGTCCATTGGAGAGGTACTGGTAGGGTTGGAGAGGAAAATTGAAAACAGACATGAAAATCTCACATATAAACCCATTCTTTTGTAATCAAACCCAAGATGCAAACCACAACCCCAGAACAGCTTGGGACTAGAAGGAATTTAAGAGAGACATTCAGAGAGTATAAGGGGTTGCAACCAAGAAGGGGTGGGAGCAAATCATGAGAGAAGGAGATAATTGAGTGAGAAGAACAATAACAAGGGAAATAAAAAAGAGATGGAGATCTTAATAGAGGAAGCCAATGTGGGGATGAAAAATGATTGGGTGCTAGGGAAGCCTCCAAGAAATCACAGAATGTCCCTGACTATGTGTCTAACCAATAGAGAAGGTATCGCCTAGACTTGACTTGCTCTATAATCAAGTAAAAGGTCACCCTAAGTGCTATCACATAACTTACATCCAACAATGAATAGAGGTAGAAACAGAGATACATAGCTGAGCACTGGGTTGAGCTCCTGGTTTAGCTGGAGAGGGGAGTTTATATAAGTAAGGTAATAGGGATTATGAGGAAATTGCTGAATGAGGAGCTTACTGAATGAAAAACAGTCACCTGGGAACCATCAGGAAAAGGAAGTAGGCTCTCCAAAAATAGACAATGGTCCACTGACATGGGCTATATGTGGAGCCTCAAGGTGAGTGAACACACTGTGTTTCTCTGTGTGGACTGGCATTTCAGAGCCCATTCCCCTCAGAGGAACACCAGTCTTGATATTAGCATGAGGAATTTGGACTTGCCTGAAGTGGATGCTGAGCTGATTCACTTGGGACTTCTTGCCCTTTGGGGGGAGATAATGGAGGATAGGGAAGAGGGAGGATGAAAGTTGACCAGGAGGGGTTGGGAGGGGGAATGAGGGGGAGCAAGGAGTTACATGGATACAAAACACTTTATTTTATAAATAAAATAAAATTAATAATAAATAAAGGAAACAGTGTATAGTACTTAGGTAGTACAAGTTGAAATCCTAAATTTCAATGTACACAATAAATGCTACTTTTTATATTAAATGTTCATAAGTACAAGAAAACTACATTTGAAGATAAAAATCTGCAAATGTAAAGATACTATCCTTATTTACAACATTCAGGTCACATTTCAGAGGGTAGAGATCTACTTACCTTATGAAAATATAATGATACTATGAAACTTCTACTCAAACTTAGCAAATGATGTATTTTTCACATTCTATAGGGTATCCTAAGCCATATGATCAACTTAAAGACTAATAGTTGAGAGAAGGTATAATTATTTCATTATAGGCATTAAAAACTTTGGGTATGTAGTTCTTTATATATATATATATATATATATATATATATATATATATATATATATATTTTAAATGTGAGTGTTTATTCAGCTAACAGGATATAGGAGCCATACTCTCAGCTTACAGTGTGCTATTGCACCAGAACACTTGTGTAAATGTTGGATGAGGAGAGGATGAAGGGATAGAAATACCTAGCAAAAAACCTCTGGCCTATTTTATCAGAGTAAGGATCAAGCCAGATAGTCCGTTACATAATTTCTCTGATACAAGACTTTGAGAACAGGTGTTGTTGTGGGCATGTGGATGGGGAGCAGCACTCACAGAATTATTTTCATTTTGAATATACAATAGCAGGCTATGCAGGAAGGAAAGCAGCTTTGCTGTATTATGGTGTTTCCTGGAAAATATTTTTCCTCCACCTGTTAGTAGATAAGAATTAAGATTCCAGCAACCAAAACAGGTCCCCGTCTGGGCGGGTATCACTGTCTGCTAGGTGACTGTACTTTGTGTTTCTGCTGGCTTTTTCTTTCTTTTTTTTTTTTTTTTTTTTTTTTTTTTTTTTTTTAAAAAAAAAAAAAA
>PVIH01009854.1:38603-79534 GCA_004025045.1 Sigmodon hispidus | reverse complement strand
AAATGATCAGATGTGGTGGGAGGGGGAAGAGACCTTCAATAAGGATATACAGGGATGGAAAAAAAAATTCAGAGGGAAAGCTGAACACAAAGAAAATATATGTGTAGTAATCTTATTTGCATTTCCACCCTTGATAAGCCATGCTTATGATTATTATCCTCTGTATAGTTATTGTTAACTCTTCGGCATTTTTTTTTTTAAATTCTTTTTACTGTTTTTTTTTTTTTTTTGATAAGTACAAAATAAAGAAAAAAAAAAAGAAACACTGCTAATGCTTGAATCCCACATCAATTCTTACACCCTAATAGTGGGTGACTTCAATACCCCACTTTCAACCCTGGATAGATCAACCAGACAGAGTCTCAACAGAGGTATAAGGAGTCTAAAAGAGGTTATGATGGAAATGGATTTAATAGATATCTACAGAAGCTTCCACCCAAAGGCAAAGGAATATACATATTTCTCAGCTCCTCATGGAACTTTCTCCAAAATTGACCACATAATTGGTCACAAAGCAAATATCAACAGATACAAAAAAATGGAAATAATCCCTTGTAACACATCAGACCACAAGGGCCTAAAGTTAGAGTTCAACAACATAAAAACCCAAAGAAAGCCTACCAACTCATGGAAACTAAACATCCCTCAGCTGAACCATCTCTGGGTCAAGGAAGAAATTAAGAAAGAAATCAAAGTCTTCCTAGAATTTAATGAAAATGAATCCACAACGTATCCAAACTTGTGGGACACAATGAAAGCAGTCTTAAGAGGAAAATTCATAGCACTAGATGCCTATATGAAAAACCTATAGAAATCCCACACTAGAGACCTAACAACTCAGCTGAAAGCTTTAGAACAATTAGAAGCAAACACACCTAGAATGAGTAGACGGCAGGAAATAATCAAACTTAGAGCTGAAGTCAATACAATTGAAACAAAAAGAACAATACAAAGAATCAACAAATCTGAGAGTTGGTTCTTTGAGAAAGTCAACAAGATAGATAAGCCCTTAGCCAAACAAATCAAAAAACAGAGACAGAGTGTTCAAATCAACAAAATCAGAAATGAAAAGGGGAACATAACAACAGACCCCCAGCAAATACAGAGAATTATCAGATCATATTTTGAAAATCTGTATTCCACAAAAATGGAAAACCTAGAAGAAATGGACAGCTTTCTGGACAGGTGCCATCTACCAAAATTAAATGAAGATCAGATTAATTACCTAAACAAGCCTATAACCCTTAAGGAAATTGAAGCTGTCATTAAAAACCTCCCCAATAATAAAAGCCCTGGACCAGATAGTTTTAGTGCCAAATTCTACCAGACATTCAAAGAAGAATTACTACTGTTACTCCTCAAACTATTTCACACAGTAGAAACTGAAGGAATATTGCCAAATTCCTTTTATGAGGCCACAATTACCCTAATACCCAAGCCACTCAAAGACACAACAAAGAAGGAGAATTACACACCAATTTCCCTCATGAATATTGATGCTAAAATTCTCAACAAAATTTTGGCAAACTGTATACAACAATGTAAAAAAAATATCATCCACCATGACCAAGTAGACTTCATCCCAGAAATGCAGGGCTGGTTTAACATACGAAAAACTGTAAATGTATCCATCAAATAAACAAACTAAAGGAACAAAACCACATGATCATATCCTTAGATGTGGAAAAAGCCTTTGACAAAATCCAACACTCCTTTATGATTAAAGCCCTGGAGAGATCAGGAATACAGGGAGAATACCTAAATATAATTAAGGCAATTTACAAGAAGCCGACAGCCAGTATCAAACTTAATGGAGAAAAACTGAAAGCAATCCCACTAAAGTCAGGAACTAGACAAGGATGTCCTCTCTCCCCTTATCTATTCAATATAGTTCTCGAAGTTTTAGCTAAAGCAATAAGGGAACGAAAAGAAATTAAGGGCATACAAATTGGAAAAGAAGAAGTGAAGCTATCTATATTTGCAGATGATATGATTGTATACATAAGTGAAATTCTTCCAAGGAACTGCTACAGCTGATAAACACCTTCAGCAATGTAGCAGGATACAAGATTAACTCAAGGAAATCAGTAGCCCTTCTATATACTAAAAATAGAAGAGCTGTAAAAGAAATAAGGGAAATATTACCCTTCATAATAGATGCAAATAGCATTAAATACCTTGGAGTAACTATAAGCAAAGAAGTAACAGACCTATTTGACAAGAATTTTAAATCACTGAAGAAAGAAATTGAAGAGGATATCAGAAAATGGAAAGCTCTCCCATGGTCCTGGATTGGTAGGATCAACATAGTAAAAATGGCAATTCTACCAAAGCAATCTACAGATTCAATGCACTGCCCATCAAAATCCCAACACAATGTTTTTTGGACCTTGAAAGAACAATATTCAATTTCATTTGGAATAACAGGAAAGCCAGGATTGCCAAAACAATTTTACTCAACAAAAGAACCTCTGGATGTATCACCATCCCTGACTTCAAGCTATACTATAGAGCTACAGTAATAAAAACAGCCTCGTACTGGCATAAAAACAGACTTGTGGACCAATGGAATAGAACTGAGGATCTAGACATTAACCCAAAAACCTATGAACACCTGATCTTTGACAAAGAGGCCCAAAACATTCAATGGAAAAAGATAGTATATTTAACAAATGGTGTTGGCATAGCTGGATGGAAGTGTGTAGAAAAATGAAAATAGATCCAAGCCTGTCACCCTGCATAAAACTCAAATCCAAGTGGATCAAACACCTCAACTTAAATCCAGCCACTTTGAACTTGATAGAAAAGAACGTGGAAAATACACTTCTACGAATTGGTACAGGTGACCATTTCCTAAATAAAACACCATTGGCAGGCACAGACACTAAGACAAACAATCAATAAGTGGGATCTCCTGAAACTAGGAAGCTCCTGTAAAGCCAAGGACACTGTCAATAGGACAAAACGACAGCCTACAGAATGGGAAAAGATTTTCACCAACCCTACAAGTGTTAGAGGACTGATTTCTAAGATATATAAAGAGTTCAAGAATCTAGAGCCCAAAACCTTGAATAACCCAATCAAAAAATGGGGTACAGATTTAAAAAGGGAATGCTCAGCAGAGGAACTACGAATGGCTGAAAGGCACCTGAAAAAGTGCTCAACATCTTTAGCCATCAGAGTAATGCAAATCAAAACACCTTTGAGATACCACCTAACACCTGTTAGATTGGCTAAGCTAAAAGGCACAGATGACAGCCTATGCTGGAGAGGATGCCGAGCAAGGGGAACACTCCTCCATTGTTGGTGGGAGTGTAAGCTTGTTCAGCCACTTTGGAATGCAATATGGCGGTTTCTCAGAAAATTGAAAATCAATCTCCCCAAGGACCCAGCAATACCACTTCTGGGTGTATACCCTAAAGATGCACAGTCACACTCCAAAGTTATTAGCTCAACTATGTTCATAGAAGCATTATTTGTAATAGCAAGAACCTGGAAACAACCTAGATGTCCCTCAACTGAAGAATGGGTTAACAAACTATGGTACATCTACACAAGGGAATACTACTCAGCAGTAAGCAAAACGATATCCTAAAATTCACAGGCAAATGGGTGGATTTGGAGAATATCCTCCTGAGCGAAGTATCACAAACTCAGAGAGATAAGCAGGGGGTGTACTCACTCATTAGTGGTCTCTAAACAAACAAAGAAGAAAAAAATCCAAGCATGCCCAAGCTGCAAACCACAACCACTGAACAGCTTGAGATCAGAAACACCCTGGACTGACCCTTCGAATCCCACTCCAACTATAGGAACACCTGACTCACTCTTGAGGGAGGGGCGACAAAATGGATTTGCCAGGAGTGGAGACTGAACTAAGCATTATTGGGTCAGTGGGACCATAGGACTGTCTGCTACCTGCCCAGGGAGGGGATGGGGAGTTGTGGAGAAGAAAAAATGACCTGATGTGGTGGGAGTGGGAAGGGACCTTGAAGAAGGATATACAGGGATGGAAAAAAAAATTCAGAGGGAAAGGTGAACACAAAGTAAATATATGTGTAGCATTTTTATTTGCATTATCACCCTTGATAAGTCATGCTTATGATTTTTATCTTCTTTATAGTTATTGTTAACTTATCAGCATTTTAAATTCATTTTACTGTTTTTCTTGATAAATACAAAATAAATAAAGAAGGAAAAAAAAAAGGAAAGACCTGACTCATACTGTTGTCCTCTGACCAGTGGACACCAGTGCCATAGCAGACATACTCACAACACACAAATGCACATGATTTAAGACATAAAATGCCATTTTCATAATTAAAGACAAAACAGAATATCAGAGTTTTGATGGTAGTTTTTTCTTCTCTGATGTTATATAAAAAAGGTAATTTTTTTCCTCCTGCTTTAGTAAAATTTAGTTCTATTCCCACAAAGATAATTGTTCAAATAATTTTCAAAGTCATTTTGTTTACATTAGCACCTAAACTCTGATGATTGCATGTGTTGCAGAATATTATTTCAACTATGTAAAGATGTGTTACATTTGTTTATGCAGCAGAATATTCCATTAACCATGTGAAAGTGCATTGAATTTGCTTCTGATGCCTTTGTTAATGATGTAAAATTGTCTTGCATTTGTTTCACTTTGCCTACCTAAGGCACCTGTTTGGTCTAATAAAAAGCTAAACAGCTAATAGTTAGGCAGGAGAGGGATAGGCAGGGCTGATGGGCACAAAGAGTAAGTAGGAGAGGGATGGATGGGGAGGGAGGGAGGGAGAAAGAGAGAGAGAGAGAGAGAGAGAGAGAGAGAGAGAGAGAGAGAGAGAGAGAGAGAGAGAGAGAACAAGAAAAAAAGAACATTCCTGGGGCCAGAAGCCAGGAAGCTGCTAGTCAGCAGCCATGGAGACAGCAGGAAAGTAAGAATACAGAGAGAAGAAAGGTAAAAATCCTGGAGGTAAAAGATAAATGAAAAGAAACAGGTTAAGGTATAAGAACTAGAAAGAAATGAGCCTAAAATATAGCCAAACCTTCATAAACAATAAGTCTCTGTTTCATGGGCTGGTTGGGGGTTGAAAGAAAGCCTGGTACAGGCATGTCAAGATTCACTGCTGTGTGGGAATTGAGACTGACAGGCTTGTTTAGCAAATCTAATTCAAGATCACCTTCATTGCCATTTTTTTTTGTCTGCTATTCCATTTTGTTGCTGCCTTCATTAAACTATTATGTGCTCTAAGGGAAAAAAATATTTTTTCAGGGGACCTGGAGAAATGTCTCAGAAGATAAGAGCACTTGGTAGAGAGCACCCATCATAGAACCCTGCATTGGTTCCTATCACCCATAACTGGAGCCTGTATCTCCAGTTCAAAGAGACTATGTGCACATCTGGCCTCCTGCATGTATAGGATAAATATACATACACTAAGGCAAATTAAATATACATTTAATAAATTAATAAATATTTTTCTCTGAAGAAAAACTTTACAATCTTTCTTTTCAAAGATTTATTTATTTTTAATTGTGTATGTATGTGTGTGTTCATGTGTGTGTCTTCTGTTTGTGTGAGTACATGTATTTGAGTGCTATATCTTCTGGAGTTTGAGTTAAAGGTGGTTGTAAGCGGCCCTGTGTTGACATAGGGAAATGAATTCAGATTCTCCTCAAGAGCAGTATGAGTCCTTAACTGCTGAGCCATCTCTCCAACACCCACATTCCTTACATCCACAATTCCTAATCACTGTGTATAACTCTATTCTACACTCCTGTAACCAAACATTTTACCATATCCTGCTTCAGGAAGTTACTTTTAAGTTATTGATTCTTTTCTTTTAGTTGAGCATACAAAAAGTATGCTAGCTGCAATAAAAATGTAAATTTAGCAAATTAAATTAATAAATTCAATTTATATGAAAATATCTTTGCCCAGACAAATTAGTCCTCTGTCCAATGAATGTTTGCCTAGACTAATAGTTCATCATACAACTTCTAGATTATCATGAAAAACTGCATAATCATTATGTATATAATAGAATTTTTATGAAAGTAAGTTAATTTCAAATTTCACATGTATAAAATATATGTGGACAAAAGGATTCATATTTCCATGTTCATAGAAAATTATCAAATCCTCACTGTACAGTTGGTGGACTAGTAATGACTATACTTTAAAAAAAGACAATCAAGACAATTGGTAGTCATTCTGCAGAGGAAATATCCCAACTCTAAGTGGAAAGTAGCCCAGATTTTGTTCAGTGATCCACACAATAAAGAACAGAATTTTAATTAGGCCAGAAATGACAATGAAGAAAGAACAGATATAGGTTATACTACATCAAAACTTGATGCAGACAGCCTTTGGGGTAAAAACCCGTAACTTCCTCTTCCTACCTCTAATTAAGCAGTTGTGCTCTAGTAAAGCAGGAAAGTAACTTCTTATGCTACACAATACAACTATCAGGAATCTACTCTCATTGGCTTATTAGATTTACTAAAAACATTGGATTCTTATGCAATCATAATATTTGTTTGGATACCATGCATCATAAGTGCATTTTTCCTATGCCAGATTCAGTGACACTGAATAGAGTAGTGTCTCGGACAATGAATCAGCATGTTTTAAGTACTACTCTACTCTGTTAGTGTATATGATCTCACAGTAAGCCTAGTAGAAAGTGTTTTGAGATTGCTACTTAACAACTCAACTAAAAGACCTCATGAGTATTTAATTAACTTAACCGAGACAGTATCAGCAAGTGCTGAGACCTAATATCAATACAGCAAAAACTGTAGTGATACAAAGGTATGTTTGAGGGAATGAGTCTGTTTAGAAGAGAGATGTAGTCAATGGCAGTCTCTACTGGATGATGAGAAATAAATAAAAGAATGGAACCAAAGATCAATGCATTTTGTAACCTACAGATTAGACAGAAGGGATAGTAAAGCTTGAGTCTGTGCTCACAAAGCTATGGTAAACACTGAGAGCCAGGAGAATGGCCATCCTTGTGAGCACTGGGACCATAATTTCAAAACCAGAAAAACTGTTGAATGTTTTAAAGGGCACAGGAAAAGTAGTCTTACAGCAGGCATTACATCATTGTATGAAAGAATAACAGCTTCTCTCCTTTAATTTCTTTGGCTTCTATATTTATTCATCCATCTCCTATTGTGAATCTTTGAGAGCTACCATAGTTAAACCACAGGACTTTTTATGTGTTATCTGCTCCTTTATTTTCTTTAAATATAAGCTATAATAAGCATGATGAGCAAATGTGGTTTATATTTTGATAACAATTTGATATTTTACTTCAACTAAGGAGTTCCCTGGGAATAAAATTGAGCACTTTTTAAAGATACTATCCCAAGCCTTTCTACACCTAGATTACATCTCCAATCTATGTAATTTTTAGCATAACTTCATAAAATTCAAACAAACATGTAATAAGTAACAAGTGTGGTAAGCTTCTCTTAAGAAATAAGAATAAGAAAAGATTTGTGTTATAACTGAATATTGATTACAAAGTAAACTGTGCCCAGTATTAAAATTACAATGTCAAAAAGAATGTCAATGTGCTAGCTGACCAAAAAGCTATGATGCCATTATAAAGTGTTGGTATTCAAACATTAAACAAGCAAGTAAAATATAAAACTTATATTTGGCACATATTGAGATAGACTTTGAGAAAAGAGAACATGAGAAAACCAAGTCTTAGACAGTATTATTGACAGATGTTTTCCTTGGAACATTTCTTTTTTTATCAAATATTTAACTATAAAAAATTAGAAGAATAGATGTGTGAACAACTCAGAACTCAAATAAAAGATAATGCTTTCATTAAAAAAAACAGGAGGCAAAATTGTCAACCATATTAAAATTACACAGAAATACATACACATTCAGACATAAATACATGCACACATTCTTCTGATTTTATCACCAAGTATTAAAGAGAAAAATCTGGAAATGTAAAATTGCTTACCTAAGAAATGTACCTTTTCTTGATCACACTAAATAGGTGCCAATGTGCTCAGAATAATATCATCTAATTACCAACCCAAATGTTAAAAATAATGCAGATTAAAGTTATTATGAGTAAAAATTAAATTCATCTTTTTATGAGCTTAAGATGAGTTTCTCACAGTGGCCCATACACCCCAGAACCTATATGATACTTGAAAGAAAGTGTGAATCTCTTGTGACCTAATTATGTAATGAGAAAGAATTTGCTTTGCTTTAATTCCAATACTATTTATTGGTTTCAGATGCTCCTCTACGGGAATGGATTTTATGACTTAAAAGGAAAACTCAGTTAATCAACTGATATTGTTCATCTTTCTGCTTGTTCCAATAATTGCTACATTTTGAACACCAAAGAAAAAATTATAAAGCCTGTCCTTAGAAGCTTTTTTTTCTGTCATATTAAGGCAAGAAGGATTATATTTACACACAAATTAAAACAACTTTGAGTTACGAGCGAAACAGTAATAAACTCATGCCACCAATTATACAGCAGGCACATGGGAGACCAATGCTTGAGAACATGTGAAAAACTGTCTTTAACCAGGAGCTTTGCACATCTCATAAACACATACAGGAATCACCATTGTTTTTTAAAAAGGGAATAACTGTAAATAAAGAAAAAAGACTTTGTCAATCTTTTAAATTACATTACTCAGTCTATTAAAATATTTTTGCATTTAAAAATTTAAAGACCATTTGGTTGTGTTTTGGTAACTGTAGTGCCTAATTCTTGAAAATTAGACTTTCTGAGAAAAACTACAAAAAAAATTTTAAAGGATCTAAAAATAAGCATAAAGTACCCAAAACTGAGTGTTATAATTCAGTAAGGATCACTGACTAACCTTACACATTCCTTGCCACTTCTGTCCTTAAATGTCTCTATTCTACCAAGGAAAAGTTTGCTAATTTGCATGGATGCTTTCTCCTGGAATGGTTTACAAGATGCTGTCAGGTTCCTGCCATGTTGAGGACACCCACAAATACTGGAGACATTTTTTTTAACTTTACTTGAAGTTTCAAGATTGCTTTTTGGACAATCCTAAAATACCTATCACATTTCATACTGAAAGCTATTTACAAAACAGTAGTGCATTTACCCAACATCCCTGAGAGGTCACTAAATGAATTTTCAAGTGAAAAACTCACCCAAGATGATGTTTTACCTAAATTGTAGTGAAAGCCTTCTTTAGAGGATTTTCCTTTCCAACATTAGTGTTAGAAATACTTAATTTGTTTCTGGAAATATTAGTTCTATTTAATCTGTAGGTGGTAAATATTAAGAGTTCATCAAAAGCAGGAAACCTGGCTTGTAAAATTGTCTATTTTATTCATTCAGTGGTATCTTTCTGTCATTCACTATCATGAAACTATGTCTAAGTTGATTTTGACTACAAAAAGAAATGCTCAAAAATTAGTAGAAAATAATTTGTTCAACATTAAATACTAATTACATTCTTCCAATCTGCTTTCGTTTAGATCCCTCTCTGCCAACATGAACATTCATATTCCAGTATGTGCATGAATACAAAAGCAACCACAAAACACTCATTTTCTTAGCTCTTTAATACCCCAATTTAACCAAGATAGTCACCAACATGACTCGGCAGAAGGGCCTTAAGCCGACCTGCTACCAAGAAGAACCAGGACAAGGGGAAAGCTGTGCCCTGAGGAAAGTTATTGAGGAGGAAGTCTGAAAATATGTGAGGGAGTCACAGAAACACAGAGCAGCACAGAGAGTCAAAAAGACAACACAGAGAACAAAGCAGAGTGACTGTAACTTCAACCCCATCCCCATGGAAATGTTTGTGGAGACCTAACAAAGCTGAGAAGAAGAAAGATAGAGGAAAAGGGAATTCTTTCACTGGAACAGAGTACTCTTGAGTTTTGTCCTGTGAGAACCATGAAATTCTCCTATAGTAGAGATGTTGATCTGTTGCTAATGTTGAATTTCTGGTATATCCATACTGAAAACAAAAGGTGCCATGTCCTCAGACCAGTGACTGCTGCTACAGGCAAAAGTACATCTCCTACCCACAACTGCTCCAGAATGAACAGGGAATATCATCTCCCCAGTTACAGGTCTGAAACTGTAGCTAGTGGTGTAAAACTATCCAATCACCTGTGCCTGTCCATTGAAATTAGGAATAAGAATTAGCATGAACCCCAGCCCCACTAGTCTTCAATCTGCATGACATAGAAAATGTCTATGTTCTTTTCCTGCACAGATGGGATCATGATATGAGTGCATATCACAACTCTCATGGTACCTGTGCATGTCCTGAGACACCTAGAAAAGAGCTCCTCTACAGTTTATGAACTTGGCATCACAGAAGCTATGTCTAGAGGTTTGCTATCATTTGTTCTTATATTTTGGGACCTGGAACAGAGACTGTCTGGGTCCCACAACAGATTAGCTAGTATTCTACAAGCCCAGCTGATGTGGGTTGTCTTTCTATATGCTGTGAATAAAAGAACTGCTTTGGCCTATGTCAGGCACCTTAGAAGCAGGCAGGAAAATGGAGCATAGTGAGGGGAAGAAAAACAGTGTCAGAAGAGACATGATCCAGCCGCCCATGAAGCAAGATGTAAGGAAATAGGAAAACCACAGGCCACGTGGCAGGGCAGATGTATGAAAAATGAGTTGAATTAAAATGCAGGAGCTAGCTAGCAATATGCCTGGCCCATAGGCCAAATAGTATAAAATTAATATAAGCATCGGAGGCATTTTGGGGGACCTAAGAGGCAGCAGGCAGATCCGGACCATGGGACTAGACTGGGTCCCAGAAACCTTATACTATACCCAGCACCTAGTATGATTGCCTCACAGAAGCCAGGAAAAGTCCAACTGTATTTACGAAACTTGAATATATACATTTTGGTACCAGAATTCAACACAGTATATCCTGATTTATATGGGACCTAAAAAACACTATCTTATCCTTGTTTCCTAAATAAAATAGTGACTCTTGGTTTCAAAGGCTCAGACACTTTCACATTCATTCTAACTGTCCTAGGGAAGATTATTTTCTCTCTTGCATCCTGAAAATGGCCTCTGTGCATGTCATAACCATTAGTGTCACATTTCAAGCCCCAAATGACTGGCTTTAGTTTTATTCTACATACTAGACCACTGATAAGGTAGTAGCCCCAGCCTTAGTGAACCTGTGTGTCATGTAGGATCTTGAGCATATCTGTTATTGGAAACCTAGGTCCATTGCAAATCATACAGCTGTCTTTATAAATAGTGTGTATAAGTCTCCTAGCATAAGTCAGAGATGAATATATCACACAGAGACTGTATCCTTTAGCTCTTCTAAAACCAATGTCAAAGCATAAATACAAACGTATGTCCTACTCCATAAAATTGAAAGAAATGGACATTACAGCTGATGTGTCCACATTAGCATGGGGATACCACCAATATAATTCTGTCAAAGGAAAAGTATAATTTTGTAGAAATGGACCTCAAGGTCATAAACATATATTTCAGTTAGACCCAGCATGAAATACATCAAATTATTAAAGAGTCCTATTCATATTCTAAATGAAAATTGTGATCTTGTTCACATTAATTGGTATGCTACTCATACTAAAGTGAATCAGTCCAAAGCAAGAGTAGCTCTGTTCTTCCAAAGCATGCTGCAGAGTTGTTCACATGCGAGATTTAGATTCTGGCTGTCTCAAGTATGTGTCCTTTAATAGCTTACATAACCCTTATTCTTTGAGTTTGGCTTCCTGAACAGAAACATAGAAGTGAATGGGGAAGCAGAGGGAAGGTGGGGGAGCAGGAGGTGAGGAGGGAAGGGAAATTATAGACAGGATGTAAAATAAATTTTAATTAATAAAAAAGATTGCTTTGCCTGCATACTGTTCCAATAATATCTACACAACAATATTAGATGAGATATATCTGCATGGTTTTTACAGAGTTTTTCACACAAAGCATCGAACTAAGGTTTAATAAATATTGCATGGTTTTGTGCTACTCTTTCATAAGTATTCAGAAAATCTTAGTTCACTCTGGTTAGCATAAAATTTGTATATTTCTCTCTCTTTCTCTTTCTCTCTCTCATTGTGTGTGTGTGTGTGTGTGTGTGTGTGTGTGTGTGTGTGTGTGTGTGTGTTAGTCAGAGGACAACTTTCGAGAGTCAGTCTTCACCTTCCACCATGTGGGTACTGGAAATCAAACTCAGTTTGTCTGGCACAGGCACCTTTATCCTGTGAGCCATCTCACCACCCCTTCTATGGTTAAGTGAATGTGACCCTCACAATAGTCTGATCACAGTTAAAAATAAGCCTAGAGTTAGATAGGATCTTCACCAAAAAGTAAAATCAGAAACTACTGGTATAGATTTATTCTGTCACTTAAAACATCAATTCTGACTCATTCCTCTGTGTCACATAATGTCTTATAACTATCTTCATAAATTTAGGCTTCTATAATAGATTTTCATACACAGTGAGTCACACATAAACATTTATGGCTCATAGTTATAGATGTTTAAAGTCAACATGCAGACAAAGTCAGTATGTGCTGAAGGCCATGGCCAAGCCATCACAACTGGGTCCCTCTTTCTTATATACTCACATTGCAGAAAGCAAAGAGAGACTAATTCTCCTGACTCAACTCATAAGATCAATAGTGGTAATCTTGCTCTCATAAACTTATCTAATCCTCTGTATCCCAAATACTGAATATCATATAGTAGTATAATCCTTGAACATCAATCATATAGTAGTATGACAAGGTATTTGTTTGGGAAAATTTTTGATCTATAATAACAGGCACTTCTCAGATCAACTTTTAAATTTTGCCGCAAAATCTAAAACACTTCAAACTATGACCTAAACAAATTTCAAAAGTTACTAGAGAGATGTCTCAACAACCAAGGAAACTGCTGCTTGGTCATGGACCTAGATGGAGTTCTTAGTACCCATATTGGATGGTACACAAACTCCTGTAACTTCTGTTTCATGGGACCCAATGTTCCATTCTGGCCTCCCTAGGTAGCTGTATACATGACATTCATTCATAGTATCTCTCTCTCTCTCTCTCTCTCTCTCTCTCTCTCTCTCTCTCTCTCTTTCACACACACACACACACAAGATGCTTACATGTGCATACACACAATGAAAATATGATGAATCTTTGAAAACAGCATCTTTATTGGATATCAACTTAATAACAACATAACGTTGTTTTGGTAGAATTCTGTTTCAATCTTAATGAAACTGAACTGAGTGAACAGCTAATGTAGTTGTTCAGAAGGTGTAAGTATAGTGTGGTTGGTTTGTTTCCTACTGTTCTTGCACATCGAAGCATCTACTTTTAAAATATCATCATAACTGAAAACACTCAGCAGTATTACTTTGACTACCTTAACTGAACCAGGTTCCATTAACTAGTACTATAACTTTCATTGTTTATAAAGATGTCAAGAAAGAATGAAAGAACACAGATTTTCCCTTAGTATGCATCATCCTTATCATTTTGACAGGATTTAGAATTTCCTAAGGGATAAGGCTCTGAGCATGTTTGTGAAGAAATTTCACTGAAGAGGAAACAGGCAGTTCAAATGTGGCTAGCTCCAGTTCTTGGCTGGGGTCTTGAAATCATAAGAGGAGAAAGTGAGTTGAGCACCAGGATTGGTGAGTCTCTGTTTCATGTGCAGACACATTGTAACCAGCTTAGAACCTACCACTATGCCTTCGCCCACCATAACAGGCAATATTTCTCAAGCTGTGAGCTAAAATATGCTCTCTTACCTTAGTTTTTTTTTTTTTAAGTAATTTGTCACAACAGGAAAGGAAAGTAATTGCTAGTTTCCCAATTGCTCTAATTTAGATCCAAGTATCATAGAATTGTATCTAAAGTTTCCTCTCAATGGTATAAGCTTATTCATGACTTCATCAACAAATGCCATTAAGAACTTACAATTACAAAATGCCCAATATCAGTTCCAGCCCAAGAGTTAACCCTTGAATATGAATGGGACTATGGACTTGCTCCTAACAACAGAATGTGTCATAGGTGTCAGGATGAATTGAAGAGAGGTTAGTAAGATGCTATCTTGCTATCTACCTGGAAGAGTGACTCTCATGGATGTTTGGGAGACATTCACTGCTTTTTAACAATGGACAGTAGCAGTCTTCAGTGAAAATCAGCAAGCAGGCATTTCCTTCAGTCTAAGAAATACAAAAAAAACACTTGCCAACAAACTTAGTCATCTTGGGAATAATTTTTTCTCACCCAAGACTTCAGAGAAGAATTCAGGCCACACAACAGCAGAAGCACTATGTCCAGAACCTAGACCCAAAAACCTGTAGGAAAATGCCTGTGTATTAATTTGAACCACTGAATTTCTTTTATTTAACATCAAAAATTGGAAGTGCTTACTTGTCTAATTTATATTTATTTAAAAATCAGAGAATAGAATGATGTTATATATGTAGTTACCTCAAACCTACATATTGCTTTCTCCTCATAGCTAGATATTTCCATAAAATATAGTACTTTTTAATCTTTTCTCTTTACTTCTAACTACTCTCTGTTGGAATATGGACAATTATTAAAGAAAGAAAACATGAGAATGCATCATCCCATGCCCCATGTTCATTTTGCCCATCTCAGCTGTATCCTGTTCTTCATATGACAACTGAAAATCATTTCATTCACAAAAAAATGTCTTAAACAGGACAAGGAATGGGGATGGCAAATAAAAGGTTTGGTGAGAACACTGGGCTCTACAAGTTAAAACTGCAACTCAGCTTCTCAGAAATTCCTTTAGCTTCTGTTGAAGGTGTTTTCATCTTACAGGAAGAGTAGGAATCATATTCGGACATGGCAAAGCTGTCTGAGAGCAGGGCTGTGCTTTCTATTCATTTTCCCCACTTCTCAAACTGATCTTGCTCCAGAGGCCTCCTCTAGAAAGTCCCACTGTGTGTGTGTGTGTGTGTGTGTGTGTGTGTGTGTGTGTGTGTGTGCAGGTATGTGTATATGTATGTGTATGTTCCTCAGGAAATGGCTACCTTGCTTTTCTGAAATAGGATCTATCTTTAGCCTAGGGCTTACCAATTTTGGTAGGCTGGCTGACCAGATATCCTAAGGATTTGTTTGTCTGCCTCGCCATCACTGGGAATGCTACACTCATGACTAAGCATGGAATTCTTTATGTGTTTGAACATTAAGAATTTTACCAGCAGGGCCATCATGCCAGTGCCAAGCAGATTTTTCTTTGTCTCACTAACCAGAACTTCCTATGGAAAATGGTCACTGACAACTACATCCTCATAGAGTTAGAATCAGTTTCCCTTATTAACAATGGGATCAGAATAGAATTTCTTCTGTGGGAACAAACAAAAATAAGAAGGTTATTTCAGAATAAATGACTGAGGAAGACAGGCATGTTTGGACAGTAACAATCAGACATAGATGGACCAGAGAGCGAACAGCAAAAGTGACAGGGAAGATGATTCTGGGCCTGAATTGGGAGAGTTGTATTCTGGGTAGAGAGCAAGGAAGGAAATCATTCATAAAATATTTAGATAGAAAAATTAGGAGGACTTTTTAATGTGTTATAAAATATTCATCTTCCCCCAAACACTGCACAACCCAACTTTCTGCAACCAGTTGGCTTATAAAATTGAATTACTTTCAATGTTAATCTGAAATCTTGGAAAAGCACATTATTCATGCTAAAGGTCACAAATGAGTTAATTTCTTCTACCTAATCTGAACATTTCAAACTTGAGTGCAGCTAAAAAGTGACCAGCACGCTAATTGCAAATACCAGAGATAATTGATTCAAAATATGAGAGCCACTTAGGCATGAACAACTTTCATTTCAAGATCTAAAACTCAAAGCAATGACTGTTAAAGCAAATTCTGCTCCTATAAAAATGTCTCTCATAGCATTTTAAACTGCCAGCCCTTCAGAAAAATGTGGAATACTCCATGTCTTCTATATACCTAGCACAAAGATATAAGCTGGTACATGTGAGAAATTTTTTGATATCACAAATGTTTATATATGATACCACCTGATTAAAATAAAACTCTTAAATTTTCAGAAGACCATTAACATTGAAGTAAAATGATCTGTGTTTAAAATCATAAAATCATCATTACTCTAATTATTAGCAGTATCCATTTTTAATCTATAACATTTATAAAGCAAGGGATTCTACTTATCCAGACTTATTAGCATAATAATTATTGCACTTTGCAAGGCTTTAACAATAAATTACTTCCCCTATATTGAAGTTTTGCTCAGACAAACAGAATTAAATATGTGTTGAACTTAAAGGTTAAAGCCCCTTCATTAATTCTGTTATTGTTTTTCATAAGCCAGCCTCTCCATTTGGATAACTCATGACATTGTAGCATTGATTCTAATCATTTTCTAGTAATGAACCCCAATCTGCATGCACTAATGCCTGTGAGCATTTTTACATGTAAGAAACTTCAACCTTTAACCCCTCCTTCATTTGCATAATCACTTGCACAGATCTTCCTACATTGGAAATGTGTTTGCATTTTTATGCATTGAACTTTCATTTTGCCATTAGATCTAACTCTTTCTTGGTTCTCTCTCCTTGTTTTTCTCTTGTCCCTAGCTGCTGCTCCAAGCCTGTACTCAGGGTCCCTGGGGTTTGTTCTCTGTGGTTGGCCTTCTTGCTTTGACTCATTTTGGCACCACTTAGAAGAAACTATTAATGAGTGTGATGAGCTTCCTGATGTACAAGAGCAAATCACTCTTCAAATCTCATTTTCAGGTCACTGCCCCATGACAAACACTCAAGAAATGTCTTAGACAGAACTTCCCTTAATCCTTTGTGCCTAATCTCCACAGAGTCTACACTGCAACTGTGATGATGGAATATGTACTCTCCCTTTTATGTTTGCCTACTCTCCACATTTCTATTTCCACTTATTATACACAATTTAATTTAGTTAACAATTGTGGGATCTAGGAGAAAGCTTGGTTAGTAAAATGCTTGCCATCAAACATGGGAATCTGAGTTTTTTCCCCTGTTGGACATGATGGTATATGCTTTGTAATCCTGACACTGCAAAGGCAGCAATGAGAGAATCCTTGACACTCACTGGCCAGACAGCATAGTCAAATCAATAAGCTCCATGTTCCTGTAAGAGATGCTGTCTCCAAAAACATAATGAAGAGCAATGAAAGAAACACTTAACCACTAGATGCACACAGGAACATATATTTATATTCTCACATAAAGTGCTACTGTAGAAAGAACATGCATGTGAACTGTTAAGTGCAATTTCTATATGAAGAGATATTATATAGGCATTTTATATTATACAGATAGATATTATTTTAGCCACCCTTCTTTATTCACAGAACTAGTCTTCCTATAACTATTTTTTAAGGATTTTATTAGTGGTTCTACATGCTTTTCTCCATGGCACATTTAATTCATTTCAGACACAGACTATTAAATATTTCTTTATTCTAATCTAAATTCTGTTATTTATTTCATAACTTATGGTCATTGGCAGAAATGTGATAAATGTTTGATCGATAGATTCTTATGTATGAACAAACTGCATCAAACTAAGAAATTACTTTGTATCTGTGAGCCTATTACATTAAAATTTCCTACAGCATTGTGAACAAAAGTTTATTCATTTAGACATACCAGCAGCAGTTAGAAGGAATGATCTCACCATAGTCCAACAAGATGAATCTGAGTTCCCTGGACTTGCTTCCAAAGTGTAGATGAAGGGTTCTTTATGGGAACCTAGATGACCACAAAACATCTATATATCTATAAGCCCCCACCCCATTATAGATGGTGAAGGAGCTATGAATGCTGCATCATGGAGCACACTTTCAATTAACCTTCCACTTCCTGTATACTTCAGCACCATGATTATTTGTAGCTGGAGGGCAGAGATAGAGGGCGAAATAATAGCTGGAATCCCATGAAGTTCCTGTGACCACTTCTTCCTCATCCCTCCTTCTACTATGGAATGTAAGTTGCTTGTTAGTATTATCGTAGACCTACCTACCATTCTGCTCAGTTAGTTGCCTGACTACTAGGCCAAAGCAATTTCTAGTCTAAGATGGTGATGGGTTGATCTTGTTATGCCTGGAGGAAAAAGCCGTGCTTAAACTGAGCTACTGTTTTATACATTGCATTTTCCAAAAGTGAGTAGCATAGAAGAACTTGAGAAAACAATGAGATTTCTATCAAAATCTACTACATTCAAATGACCATTTTAAATGGCTTTTCTTTTATAGGCTTCAATTTCTAAACATCCAAATTTTCTCAAATTTCTTCAGAATGCCTTTCAAGTCTAAATGAAATGGAGGTTTTAGAAATCAAAGTACCCAATGTTTCCAGGCAATTGACAGAGGTAATTTGATAGGCTGTAAACTTCTTCTTGAGACTATGGGCTCCTTGAGGGCATGTCTGAATAAAGCTCTAACTATACCTGTGCCTTTGGAAATGGCTCATCATGAATATGTAGCAATAGGTGTATATTGAGAGATGATAGCAACAGTGATGAAAAATGGATACATAAATTTACTTTGGGGTGTAAACTGTTCACAAAGGCTAGAATTAACAGTATAACTTTGAAAATTCTTTAACTTTAAAACTCAAACCCATATTAAATACACAATTTGCTCAGTTTTGCAGAGTTGTGATGGCCAGCCACATCTAGGAAGTAGGGGCTTTGTGAGAAATACTCATGTTTTCAGTCCCCAAGAAACTGTTTAAAGCAGTGATATGTAATCATTCCAACAGCATGATTACATCCTAAGAGAAGCCGCACTAGAGATTTAACTTAGTGGTTGGAAGCCTTCCAGAAATTTAAGAAAGAAAGCAAGAACTTTGAGGGACTCTGAAAGGCATTGTGTGACACTGGGTGTTTGATACTAGGGAAAAAAATAGAAGTTCCAACTTATCAGAACCAGGTAGTTGGTAGGATTTAATATGTTAATGGTAGAATACATATTTTAATTTATTATCAACAAACTCAATCACAGATTAGAAAAGTTCAACAGCATGAAGTGCCCTTACCTGGAATGTTGAAGCCATTCAGCAAGACTTTTGAGTTAGAATGTTGTATGCTTCTTTCCTTAGAAAAGGAGTTCTAGAATAATGTTCCTTGAGATTTGGTTTCCCATTATGCCTGGATAGAAAATATCTCTCAAATAAATCTCTCAAAAAAAAAAAAAAAACATTCGACAAATAAATAAATAAATGTCGGGAGGGGAATGCATAAACAGGCATGGGAGCATGCCATTAAAATTAGTCATGTATATTTTCCCTCTTTTGCATTGTTTTAAAATTTAGAATAAGAAAAAGTACAAAAATAATGTAATGCTAATAATTATAATAGGAGCCAAATATGCACCTTGGTAGTAGTTTTATTATTTGAAATTTTAGAAAAATATGTGTATATCTGTTTCTAATCATAGTTGCAGTATGTTATTTTGAACAATGTTTCTGAATATAGTTGTTCTCATCTTTTTTTTCTTCTTTATTTATTTTGTATTTATCAAAAAAAACAGTAAAATGAATTTAAAATGCTGAAAAGTTAACAATAACTATAAAGAAGATAAAAATAATAAGCATGACTTATCAAGGGTGATAATGCAAATAAGATTGCTACATATATATTTACTTTGTGTTCTCATCTTTAAAATGTCAATATTTGGGGTCACTCACATGTTTTGGCATGAACTGACAAAAGCCAATCTTGAAACAAGATTTCAGAATAAAAACAAAGTTTAGATAAATGTGAAGTCTTGATAAAAACTTATGTAGAATTTATTTAGTATTTTATAGAAACAAATATAAGATATGGAAGAAAGTAAAATTATCTACAAAAATATAAGTTGATAAATTGACATTTTTAAATGTAATAACTATGATGATTTTTGAAGTTATTAAAAATATTCTGGGGATAAAGCAACAGAAGCTAATGGGTTGAGATGAGATTTATCTAATTTCTAAAAAGTTTATATTTCTAAATTTTGATATATTTCAAAATTCATCAAAAAACAGAAATTTTCACCAAATTTTAATAAGTTCAATATAATAATGATTTTTATACTGGTAAGATAGTAGGAAAAGTTATGTAGGCTGTCTCAGAACAGTAATGCAAAATCTTTAGCTGTGTATTAGAATGTAGACTTCAGAATCCCAAGGAATTAATTTTAAGTTATAATAAATCATAATTATTTCCAAAATATTTACCATTCTGATATTTTTAAACATCAACATGTTTCAACAAGCCAAAAAAAAAATGTTTTTCCCTTTGTTTCAATAATCTGAAAACCTTTCGTTGGGCTCAGCCTTAAAGCATCTTCCAACAGAACATTGTTTGATACCAAGGTTTCCCCAAGGTGTGTTCTTGAAGAAAACAAGGTCAAGAGATTAAATTGTACATGTTCATCTTACAATTAAAAAATAAAATGGATCCAACCATCTTCAAAAAGTCTCCACTACCTCTTTTCCTCCTTCCCTGCCCCTCTTCCTCCTCCCTTTCTCTTTTGTGTTCTCTCTCTCTTCTCTTCCCCACCCACTCCTTCAATAAACTTAACATGACTCCTTGAAAAAAAAATTTTCTTTTAAAGTCTCCACTATAACTGATTTCCCAAATGTCCAAATCCTAATTCTCTAAGCTTTTTTTTAAGACAAAACAAACAACATCCTAACAAGTTATACAGACACAGAGTAAACTTTTC
The DNA here is from genome assembly GCA_004025045.1 of Sigmodon hispidus. Lineage (NCBI taxonomy): Eukaryota > Metazoa > Chordata > Mammalia > Rodentia > Cricetidae > Sigmodon > Sigmodon hispidus. The sequence goes on along the minus strand of PVIH01009854.1, from coordinate 58,789 downwards.
TTTTTTTTTTACAAAGTGAAGGAATAATAGAATATAAATTTGCTTAAAGTAAAACTGAAACCAACAGGAAAAATTCAAACTCTTACAGCTGCTTATGCGGTATCCAGGGCTCACTGTAGCTGAACTACTTAGAAAGCCCCATACTTACAGCTTTTCTGGACATTGACATGTGGATACCATACTGGAATGTAATGCATATGGTCATCAACTTCTTACAGCAGTCATTATTTCAGACCTTTAATTTCCTGGGGTCTCCACTGTAATTTTATCAGTTTCATAAATTAAGACTGAATCCTCAATCTGTTTGCAAAGCTTCTAAGCAGCAACACTGTATCTGCCCTCTTCAGCATTCCTTTGAAGTCTCCTTGATTTCCTATTGTCTGAATACTGCTCATCTGTCAAAACTACTGCAGAAATGGTAAGAAAGACTGTTACCTGCTGTGCAATAATGCTTCTCTACATTGTGAAAATATATTGCTCTCATTGTTAATAAAAAGCTGATTGGCTGATAAATAGGCAGGATTTGGGGAATAGAGAGAATGCTCTGACAAAGAACAGAGTCTTGAACAGAAGAGAAGAGTCTTGAACAGATGCAGAGGGAAGCAATATGAATAGACTATATTGAAAGAAAATACTACCAAGTAGTAGGAGGTAAATAAGCAATATGGGTTGATGGTATGGGATATTTTTTTGTACACTATGAATATACCTTATTACCATTTGTTAATAAAGAAGTTCTTTTGGTCTATGGCAAGGTAGCCTATAGGCATGTAGGAAATCTAAGCAAAGACAGAAAAGGGAGGAGTCAGGAAGAAGCTGCAGTCTGCATCCCAGGAGCAAGATGTAATGGGACACAGGTAAGGCCGTAGAGTCATGTGGAAATACATAGATTAATATGAATGAGTTGGGCTAAGATTGAAGGAGTTAGTTGGTAATGAGCCTGAGCCATAAGCCAAACAATTTTTAATTAATATAAGCCTTTCTGTGATTATTTGGGTCTCAGGAGTTGCAAGACCATAGGTGGGAAAGATTCCTCCAAATGGCAGGCTGAGATAGGTCAGAAAAACTGGCTATAAGTTGATTTAATAATGTAAGAATTACTTAATAACAAGGCTGAATTATTAACTGATAATTTATAATTAATAGAAAGGCTCTTTGTGATTATTTGGGTACAGTTATTGAAAAACAGAGAAACTGTAAGCAAATGGCACTCAAATGTCTACCACATATATCCACATAAGCCCTGAGAAAGCTTGAAAGGTTCTAAAGACACAAAAATGGAGCCAAACATTGCTTCCAAGTCTCATGACTTTTATGCTGGTCATAGTACAGAATAAGGATACACAAGGATATTCTTGTGTTCATAATAATAATAAAAAAATTAAAAATTAAGATACCACCACACTGGGTGGAAGTTTAAAAGACAAAAAAAAAAAAAAAAGAAATGTATATTTTAGAAATGTCTTGACTTCAAAGTAAAAGTCAAAAGATATGTTACTCTGTGGAAGATTTTATGCATTTACTTCCACAGAAAATGAGCAGCTGTAGATTTATTACAGGAAAAAGGTGATCAGGTTTGTTCAGGAAAGACCCCCCTCAAAATCCTGACTACAGACATAAAGAAATAAACCTATAAAACCTACAAACCAAAACAACCTCAGGAGGCATCGCCATCTCTGAATTCAAGTTATACTATAGAGCTACAGTAATAAAAGCAGCCTGGTACTGGCATAAAAACAGACTTATGGATCAATGGAATTGAATTGATGATCCTGACATTAACCCAAAAACCTATGAACACCTGATCTTTGACAAAGAGGCCAAAAATATTCAATGGATAAAAGATACTATCTTTAACAAATTGAGTTGGCATAACTGGATGGTAGTGTGTAGAAAAATGCAAATAGATCCAAGCCTATTACCCCACACAAAACTCAAATCCAAGTGGATCAAAGACCTCAATATAAACTTAACTTGATAGAAAAGAAAGTGGAAAATGCCCTCCAACACATTGGCACAGATGACCTTTTTCTAAATATACACCAGTAGCACTAACACTAAAAACAACAATCAATAAGTGGGAGCTCCTGAAACTGAGAAGCTTCTGTAAAGCCAAGGACACAGTCCACAAGACAAAATGACAGCCTACAGAATAGGAAAAGATTTTCATAAACCCTACAAGTGACAGAGAAATGAACTCTAAATATATAAAGAACTTAAGAAACTAGAGCCCAAAACCTTGAATAACCCAATCAAAAAATGGAGTTCAGTCTAAAAAGGGAATTCTCAGCAGAAGAATTACAAATGGCTAAAAGGCACTTTTGATTCTTTAGTATTCAGAGAAATGCAAATCAAAACAACTTTGAGATACCACTTTATACCTATCAGATTGGGTAAGATAAAAGACACAGATGACAGCCTATGCTGGAGAGGTTGTAGAGCAAGGAGAACACTCCTCCATTGTTGGTGGGAGTGTAAGCTTGTTCAGCCACTCTGGAATGCAGTATGGAGGTTTCTTAGAAAACTGGGAATTAATCTCCCCAAGGATCCAGCAATATTACTACTGGGCACATACCCTAAAGATGCACATTCACACTCCAAAGGCATTAGCTCAACTATGTTCATAGCAGCATTATTCATAATAGCAAGAACCTGGAAACAACCAAATGCCCCTCAACTGAAAAATGGATTAATAAACTGTGGTACATATACACAACGGAGAACTACTCAGCAGTAAGAAAAAATGATATACTAAAATTTGTAGGCAAATGAATGGATTTGGAGAATATCCTCCTGAGCGAGGTATCACAAACCCAGAAAGATAAGCATGAGATGTACTTACTCATTAGTGGACTTTAAACAGAAAGCAAAGCATTTCCAATCTGCAAACCACAACCACCAAACATCTTGGGATCTAACACACCTTGGACTGACACCTTGGATCCCATTCCCTCCAGAGGAACGCCTGACCTAGTCTTGATGTTGGGGCGAGGAAAGCAGATCTGCCTGGCGCGAATGCTGAATTAAGCCACCCTGAGACCTTGGGACCTTCTGCCCTTGCTGGGGAGGCAATAAAGAGATGGGGAGAAGAGAGAGTGACTGGGAGGGGCAGGATGGGGAGTTTGAACAAGGGAATACATTGATAAAAAATATGACTTTATTCATAATTCAAAAAAAGAAAAAACCTACAAAACATAACATATATTTTGCCTGCTCAAACATAAAACAAAAATCATCTTGGCTACCGTGTACAACAGATAGTATATTCTCACAGTAATTCAGATATGTATGTTTTCTTCAACTTTTCATGTTTTTTCAAAGAAAAGGAAACATGTATCAATGAAAACATATGGCCCAGATGATGCAGCATCTCAAAATGCCTCTCTTGCCATTTCCTCAGAGTTCTGCATCCAGGACAGCTTTAGGGCTGCTGGCTGAAATGGTTAAGCCACACAAAATACTATACTCAAGACTTAACGATTATCCTGATTTTTTCAATGGTCTCTCCAAATATACCCGTTCCCACAGACAACAGGAAATAGTCTAAGGAATGATGCCTACATTTATGAGATGGAGTATAGTTGGGTTTTGTTTATTCAATAGATTATCAATGTTTGTCATTGTTTAGTGGAGTTGGTTACAAGTTGTTATTGGTCATAGTTAAAAGAAGGAGGGGCTTAAAAAGATTAAATTCAAAGATCTCTTTCTAAAAAAGTGGGATATGTGTTATAGAAATGATGAAACAAAGGACAGAATATTGAATCTACTTTAATAATAAAAACTATTAATATCAAAATATTTTACATTGTGTAGTAAGAAGTTTCTGACCAGTCTGGGCCTGCTTAATCTTTTCACCTATTTCCACAGCCAGCACTTATAAAATAATTATTCAGAGGCTTACATTAATTATAAACTGTTTGATTTATGGCTCAGGCTTATTGCTTGCTAATTCTTATACTTTAGGCTAACCATATTTGTTATTTATGTTCAGCCATGTGGCTTGTTGCTTTTTTTTCAGAGCAGCATTCTCATCTACCTTCCTCTGCATCTCACTGTCATCTGTCACTTGCTCTTTGCCTTCCCACAATTCTCTTACTCTGGCTGTCCTGCCTCTACTTCCTATCTAGCTACTTCCTGTCTAGCTACTTTACCAATCAGCATTTTATTAAACCAATATTTACAGTGACAAATATTTATGGCATACAAAAGCAAAATCCCACAGAAATATAGGTATGAATTTTGGTTTATTGATACAAATTTAAAGTTAATTTTGTCATACCGTATGTATATTTCTACTCTTGTTTAGCGTATTTTGTTTATACAGCTCAGCTTAAAATGTAATGTATAATTAAGAAAAATAGATTGATAGTCATCTATAATAATCAGTCTTTTAGTCATGTTAGGTATGTTTTCAAGGGCATAAACTAATATATGTAGGTAGATAGATTACCTTCAACTACATCAAAGACCTATAGAATATGGCATTTACTATGTTTAATAACCTAAGGCTTTTCGTGGAAGTGAGATATGTCTGTTCTTATCAGCACCAACTTACTTCAAAATGGGGATTATGAACATCTAAGAAACTCCATATGAAGTTTGTTTTTCTTATGATTAAAGTAGTCATTTGAGAAAAACAAAAACAAAAAAACTGCCCTTGCCTCAATTGCTGATACTATACAGTTCAAACTGGGCCACTAGGATGCAAAAAGGGGGGAAAAAGCTACTGCCAAACTTTGTCAAGGCAAGGAAGAACTGTCCTTCAAAATATCCTGCTTCTCAGAAAAGTCTGTCAGATATACTACGCCCATAGACCAACAATGGGTGCTTCAATGTTACAGAAGAACTGTGGGTAACTGTCCAAACATCCAGATGGCCATGTTGTTTGATAACATTTCACTCTTCTGGGATCTTTGATGAAATTGAAGACTAAATAGTCATATGATAAAAGGCAAATTAGTTATAAAACTTTAGAGTCATAAAGATAAATAATATACTGTTTTCTTTCATTTTGCCAAATACAAATGAACTGGATATTATAACTGTAATTCTTACTTGATAACTCTTTTGTAGTATATATTTTTACTATATTAAAGTTAAAAATTCTCTTTTTATTTAGATCAAAGGGGGAAATACTATGGATTAAGACTTCTGTACACTGTAAAGGTGTGCTGTTCTCATTGTTAATGAAAAGCTGATTGGCTGATAGTGAGGCAGGATTTTGGGGGCAGAGAGAATGCTGGGAAGAAGGGCTAAGTCAGAAGAGTATTTATAAGTAGATGCAGAAGGAAGCAAGATGAACATGCTATGCTGAAAGAAGATACCACCATGTGGCCAAGGATGGACAGGAAATATGGGTTGATATAAAATGTAAGAGTTAGCTAGTAACAGATCTGAACTATCAACTGAGCATTTACAGTAAATATTAAGTATCTTTGTGTTTATTTGGTGGCAGCTGCCAAGATGCAGAGAAACTTTACCTTATATATAACCAGGTCCACTTCACCAACATCTGAGTGCCTTTCTGTCTTGGGTAGTTCTGAGTGAGCAGGACACCCCAAGGTCACTTATCTAACCCTTTGCCCTGAAAAGTCTCTGAAGAAAAACACATTTGCATTTCTGTACATCTGAATTAAGAGGGCTACAATTATACTGTTTCCCTGAAACCCGAAACCAGTTAGAGAAGCTAGTCATGGTGGTGCACACTTGGAACACCTGTGCTGAGAATGTGAAGACAAATACCTTGGGGCTCACAGGCCAGTCAGCCTCCCCTACTTGATGAATTCCAGGCCAGTGAAAGACCCAGTCCAAAAATGAAAGTGTGAAAGAAAGACAGAGACAGATGGAGAGATTAGTGTCACTCATTAAAGCAAGCACTAGAGGTGTTTCCTGGCCCTTAAGTGCATGTGTACAAGTGTGTATGAATGTTCACACACACATACCTGCACTCATGTGCACACATACACAGATATAAATTGCTGTGACACATTTGGACTGTTTAAAACACAAATGATAGGGAAAGATGCTCTTAGGGACTGGCCTCTCAATGGTTTCAAAATGTCCACTGGTTGTTCAGTATTATTAGATGTTCATTCACTTGCCTGGGTATCTCTGATCTGTATTTTATCATCCTCCTATTCTGTGCTGACAGCTCTCGAGTTTAAATTATCTTCTCCTTACAGTCAAATTTTAACAATCCAGTTATCTTTTTTCTCTCTTTATTATTCATCTGTCTTAAACCAAATGAGAGGATTTTTTTCCAGTGAGACTTACTCTCCATATTTTATAAAAATGAAAGTAACTTTCTGTATTATAGAATTAAATTCAACTTAAAAAAAGTCTGAACCCCATTTAAAATGGTTTTGTAACTGGAGAATTGAATGAAATTCTTTATGAAATAGCATCACCTGAAGACAGAGGATAAGGGCCCTGAGGATAACTTATGATAAACTCAAAGGCTCTCTCCCAAATAGCACTGCCACAAAGCAGTACATGATGGAGGATGTGAAAGGGCAAGAGTTATAGAAGAATAGTAATGCCATTTATCCCTCCAAGAGGGCACTGGTCTTTCTTTTTAATCTAAATATCTGAGTCTGGGAAAATGCATCAAGAAGAGAAAAAGGAGAAAGTGAACAACCTATGTAACAAAGGTGGAAGTGAAAGAAAAATTAATAAGAGAATAATATAGAGGTGATAATAGAGTTTCATATGCAACAAGGCAATTTGAAATCTGTAGTATAGACCAGTGATGTTTGCATAATAAGCCCAGGGCATACAAATGCATTCTTGAAACAAGGATTTTGCCTTAACAGAGCAGGGGTGACCCAGGACAGATAACATTCCAGCCACATGCTTCTGTGCCCTTTAGATGTTGAGTCTCATGAGATTCATGCATGACTGTGAACGAGTTTTTTCAGACATATTACTGGGGGTTGTAGACAAATGGTTTGAGAATGATGCAACTCAGCTATGTGGCCAGCTGTATGTAGTATCACCTTCTATGACTACTGCCAAAGCTTCTCAGAATGAAAGGATATGGCTGACATTCTCCAGCATGAACTGCTCTGAGGATGATTGGCACCTTGCGTCAGGAAATGCTTGGTGCCTCAACTCTGGAGACCGATTAAAAGCTTGCAAGAAAATTAGGTGAACACAACATTGCTTTCATATTTAGAAACTTGTTTACATATCCTGCAGAAAATATCATGAGCTTTTAGAGTCTACTTTAAATATCTACAGATTATATTTCTATGATACTGGGAGCATTAACTTTGTTCATTTTTCCAGCTTTAGTAATTCTCTTTGGGAGCATAAATTTGTCCTTTAACCTATGATATTTATGTATCATTTAATATGAAATTTATGAGGTTCCAGCTCTGATTTCCAAATGGATGCAAATCAGAGCAGACTATTTACATTCCTTCATTTCTAACCCACATACATAAAGTTAGACTTTAAAATGCCACTTGCTTGTCTGTTTCACAGAAACTATATGTATTTATAAGTTCTTTGTGTCTACAGACTACTTTGAATTTCAATTTTAATGCTATACTGAAAACCGACTTAAAAATACTACAAAATTGAAGGTAGAGTAGAATATTTTTTCTTTCAGTTCTTGAGAACTTTCCAGTTACTAAGGGAAGCAGAATTTGTAGAGGGTAGAGAAATTCATGTTTTCCATAAAAGAGACATATTTCATTTCTCTTTAATAAACATTTGTCTTTGTTAATTATTTCAAATTTCTTTACATTCTCATGGGTATTTGGAGTAATAGAAGTATACTACTTAAAATATCTTTTTAATTTTTTATTTATTTTTTATTATGAATAAAGTCACATTTTCTATCCATGTATATCCTTATTCAAGGTCCCTTCTCCCTCCTACCCCCTCCAGTCACTCTCTCTTCTCCACATCTCCCCATCTCCTCCCCAGCACGGGCAGGAGGTCCTAAGGTCCCAGTATTGCTCAGTTCAGCATCCACCCCTGGCAGATCCAGTTTCCTCACCACAACATCAAGACTGAGTCAGGTGTTCCTCTAGAGAGAGTGGCATCCAAGGTGTTAGTCCAAGGTGTTTCAGATCCCAAACTTTTTGGAGTACGAATGTGCATCTTTAGGGTATATACCCAGAAGTAGAATTGCTGGATCCTTGTGGAGATTGATTCCCAGTTTTCAGCCATACTGCATTCCAGAGTGGCTGAACAAGCTTACACTCCCACCAACAATGGAGGAGTGTTCCCCTTGCTCCACATTCCCACCAGCATAGGCTGTCATCTGTGTCTTTTATCTTAGCCAATCTCACAGGTGTCAGGTAGTATCTCAAAGTTGTTTTTATTTGCATTTCTCTGATAGCTAAAGATGTTGAGCACTTTTTCAAGTGCCTTTCTGCCATTTGTAATTCTTCTGCTGAGAATTCCCTTTTCAGTTCTGAACCCCATTTCTTGATTGGGTTATTCAAGGTTCTGGGCTCTAGATTCTTGAGTTCTTTATATATTTTAGAGATCAGTCCTCTATCACTTGTATGGTTGGTGATAATCTTTTCCCATTCTGTAGGATTACTTAAAATCTTAAGTTAAAAAAATATATTTCAAATATTTGAATGTTAATAATTATACTACTGTATTTGTCAGCAATAACAGTATCAATGACTTGCCATAATAATTTAACTATGAGAAAATTTTGTGAAAGTGCCAATATATTTGTGCACCAAAATTTGGGCAAAATAATATGTTATAAGTAATTCTGACACACAGCAGTTGTTAATAATAATATTCATGTGAGTAATTCTGTTTTAAAAGTTGAAATATAATAAAATAACTCAAACAGTATTTATTTGCCTACTCACCTTTATTATAAGTTCAGAAGAGTTTGTCTTTAAGATTTCCTTCATTGGTACCTTTGGACAATTTGGAACACAAGCCCTACCATATCTCTTTAATCAATAAAATGGCCTTATTGGGCTGTTTGCCCTTAACTCTGTAAAGCCTGTGTTAAAATCATGAAGAAAAAATGAACGGAAAGTTTAATTATTTATATGTTTGATTCAATCAGAATTAAAAAATCAGTTACATGTAAATTTTATAAATGGTGGGCTGGTTTAGCACCTTCAAGACATGGCATTATTAGGTTATAACCCTTGTGTTGTGTCCCAAGGTTCCTTGAAACTCTAAAACTAAGGCAAATAAATACTGCCCATTCTTTGTATACCTTGCATGTTTTGTCTTAGTGGCTGAGAGTGAGGGAGAATGTGTTAATTCTCAAATTCTGAGGACTTTCTCCTAATTTGTATATTTTAGTTGGCACAAAGTCTTAACCATAAATATTTTCTCCAGAAAACTTATATAGATTACAGAGTATATTCTAATTGTTTTATTACTCTATGGAGAATCTAGGCCTGTAGGCCTTTTCACTTAGCAGCTCTTAATGTTCTGCTTCATAGGTTTGAAAATAAAAAGTCTATGTTATTTTTTCTATTTCTTTCAGAGATCATTCTCTCTCCTTCTCCCTCCTTTCCTCACCTTCTCCCTCCTCTTTTAAAAATGTAAGAAATTTAGTATGCCCCACCCAAATGTTTGCCATTTCAGTTAAGGCATAACATACTGGAGAGCTCATAAGCAGAGTCAGATTCATAGTTCTCAGACCCTGGCATCTTTCTCTTCTGCATTTACTGCTCCTAATATTCTTTCACCTTTTTAAATCATTTTAAGTTTTTGTTAGTCTAATAAAGCTTATTTTACATATTTCCCTTTCAGTCATTATTTCTACCACTTTAGCAATGACCTTGGTCTATCAGCTATCTATTGAACTTTGCTTCCTACATCAATGATGAGGTCTCACTCTTTCATATATGTCTTCAATATTTTAGTTGAAAAAATCTCATGTTTTGGTTCTAATTTTAGCTTGTTCTTCCTTATTTTCAGCATAGTGTCTCACTTTCCTTGCACATTTTTGTCAGTATATTTCATTCACACAACATTTCATGCAACAAGTTTGACCAGATTTGATAGGTGTCATTCTGTTCAGGCTCTCTCTCTGCCCACTGCCCAGTTCAGATAGGCTATGATTCATCTGTTCTAGCTGACGGAACTCAAGTCTAATTGTCTTAAGAGCAGACTTACAGGAGCTATGCAAAAAACCAGTATCTTCCCTTATGGGACATTAGTGCATAGGAGGCAGGTGGGTAGCATTTGCTTATATTCTCCTGAATTATCCACACCTTTGGTCTCTGTCCTAGTTTCCTTTTTGTTGCTCTGATGAATCAGCAAAGGAAAACAACTTGAGAAAGGAAAGAGCTTATTTGAGTTACACTTCCACTTTACAGTCTAACTTTGAAGTCAGTCTTCAACTTAATTTGACTACATAGGATTCATCTTTAACCATGACGTTAGTCTTCAGCTTTTAGAATATCTAACTTCACTCTGGAGTAGGTAGTTCTCGCTGCTTCAGTGTTCCTACCTCACATCTACGTCACTATTTTGGTGAGCCCTGTTGTTCCTCCATCCCCTCAGATCATTAACTGTTCCACTCTGTCTACCATCTTCACAATCCCTGCTCTGTCCATTGTTCTGGGGGGGGGAGTGGCTATCCAAGTCCCCTGCCTCAGATCTCTGGTGTCACACTCTATCAGTGACTCCTCACTACCACTGACTGTCACTTTACATTCCTTTCAGAGAGTATCTTCTTTCTAGGATGTTCAAGTCCCTTTCAGTTCACAGAGCCATCGTGCTGGTACCCTCAATCCTGTATCTTGGAGGCTCAGGAAAAGCAAGTTGAAAGGAGCTGAGAACAGAGAAGAAACAAGTGTCTGGCCAGAGCACATGTGCTATAGATCTTAAAACTATCCCAGTGTATGTAGTTTTAATCCAATGTAACTTTTGTCAGTTTTAAACTAAATATTATTGGACCACATCATATGTTTGCATTGTTGGATTATTTATATAGATCTATGAAACAGGTAGCTTTTCTAGAAAAATTTAGTTCTTAGTCATGGACAAGTAAATGTCAATTACTTGAATTTTTAAAGTTTTATTTCTTATTCTTTATTGTTCAAGTTTTCTAGCATGTGTGTACAGTAAACACATATTCATTTTTTTAAAAAAAAATAAGCTGAGGATGTTGATATAGGCCCTTAATTTCAGTATTCACAAGAGTACAAGATAACAAAAAGATCACAAATTAGAGGTCATCTTAGGCTCCATTAATGGATCCCCAGGCCAGCTTAGGGTATCTAGGAAAATAGTATCAAAACAAACAAATCCACAAACAAATCATATTCCTACAAAATTTTAGTTCAGATGATAACTTGCAATTTTATTCTAATTGGCTTTTATTTTATTTCTATTTAGCTACTAGAGGTTTTAGTTTGACATTCTGTTGAGATGCATTTGTCTGACTTTTAGAAATTTCACATATGTAGATGCATTTTGAACTGTAAAGTTTTTCTTCTGAAAACACTAAAGAGCTGCACATTTTTTATAATTTTTTGATAAACACTACAGCCTTGCTCTGCTTTGTTGCTTACATTATGGATGCACAAAGTTGTATTGCCCAGTAGACTACCACATAGTCCTGTTGATAGAAACAGAGTCTCAGCTGTACAAATCTATACCACATTACTGAATATGAAGAAATGGCAGAAGCATCATAACCCAATAGTCCCCAGTTTTAACATATAGGCTTCATCCAAGGAAATGCATGTTGTTAACACCAATGGACTCTTTGCCATTTATTAATAAATTAAGCTTACCTTAGGACAAGCATATATGAAGTGTCCACACAAAGAACAGTTCTTCCTTTAGAGGATCTATAAGGTGGTTTTTTCTAAACCTGAGTGACTGTATCACATGAATAAAATATTCTACTGTAGAACGGGTCATATGAAATTTTATAGTTAGTGAACCAAAGAGAATCTATGAATCAAGTATGTGAATTGGGAGTGCAGGCAGACAAAGTACAGCAAAGCAAGGAATCTCAAATGGGATATCAGGTGTTATTTGATCATATTCTCAATCTTTTGAGAAGTTAATGATAAATGATTATATTTTTCATATATTTTACCTGATGGTAAAAGAACTGTTAGGTGAAATAAAGGAGTGGGCAATAGCTGTTAAGGGAACTAAAGATGATACATGTAACTTTGTCTCAATCTATACTCATGGTTACAAGGTCTAATTAATTAGTCTATAAAAATTTGAACACTAATAATCTATAATTTCTTATTTACAAACCTATAAAGATACAAAAAACAAATTTCAACTGTTTATCTGTAAAACTAAAGTCCACAAACTGTCAACATGGATGTTGACCAACCCTATATTCTAGAGAAGTCAAACAGCCATTTGTCATTATACAGTTGGAGAACTACATTATTACGGGGGACTCAGAGAGAGTTGGATGACAACACAAAAACTTAATTGAGATAACCCACCAACAGCTACACAATGCCTCCCTCAAATGGGCCTTGCCTACATTCCCCTGTCACCATTTAAGAAATTATTTTTGACAAACAATCTCATTGTTTTCTCTAGTGTTAGTAACTATACATTATGTCTCCAAATAACAAAACCAAAGATTCCAGAGAGCAATCTGAAACAGCAGTTTGGGAAATGTGCTATCCCAGGAATAAAGAGTGATTATCCATGAGAGACTATAGATTGCATGTATTTATGTTGGCATAGGTAACATTTACTAGACATTGAAAATAGCACATGGCTTAGAAATCACATAAATTGTGACCTGGAGCTAATTAAATTCAACATTTAATGGAGTGAAATTATTGACGGCTCACTAAAATGAATTAAGAAAAGCAGTAACTGCAGTATGTTAAAAGTTATAAAATGTTGATTTTTTTCCTAAGCTTTTAGATTATTATAAAATTGCTCTAGGCTACTTGAGTTAATGTGCTACACCCAATTCCTATTCTTAAATCAGGGAGGACATGTCTATTTATTGAAAGTAGCTTACATGTCATTGTTTCTAGTTTTTACTCATATTTAAAAAATTGGACACCTATTAAATATTGAAATTGAGCAAAGCACATTATAAATGTCAAGCTAATGACATTCAAAGACCATTTTGCACTCTGTTATCTCCAAATTTTAGGTGTTTTTCACTTCAGACATGAATTTAGCACAGGGGTGCAGGAATCTATGAGACCTTCAAGTTCAATTTTTAAAGGCTGAAATTTCCCACAGACTTTTATAGGAAAATGTCTTATTTTTCATTTCAAGAAATAGAGGTCCACTTTAAAACTATTTCTTGAAGATGCCCCCTGAACATTTTCTTAATGGCATTAAAAATGGGGTGGGAGAAATTCTTTTGACCATTAATGTAACTCATACCGCAATCATTATACAAATATTTTGACACCAGCATATTTTAACCCTACAAACAAAGAAATTCAAAATCACAAAATAGAAAATAAATGAATAATAACACAGAATATTAAACATAACAGTAATCAGTCCTATACTAAGATCTTTTAAGAAATAATCTAAATGCTAAGAATTAGAGGTAAAAGCGTTCTTCAAATGCATTAACTGTTGATTATGGCAGGGGGAGGGTTGGGTTCAGAATTATAAGTACAACTTTTATTTGTTTGTTACCTTTTAAGACAGAGAGCTTTCTTAAATCCATTGAATTCACAAGATTAACTTTGTGTTATAGCAACATTTCACCTGAATTCATTCAAAGAATGGCTTCAGACCACTCTGAGACTAGACAAGGAAATGAAAATAAACCTTTACAGAGCCCTAGTCCCTGTGGCGACAACTCCATTGTAACACTGCAGTCCATCTGATGGACACATTAATTAGCTTGATGGCGGTAATCATTTCAGCCACTCACAGGTATATCAACACAGGAAATTAGACACACTGAATTCTATTTTATTTGTCAATTATAGCTTACTAATGTTGAGGTGAAAAAGGCACACACGAAAGTTCAGTCTTTGCTCCAATTATTTAGCTAATTGACACAATCCTTTACTTTGTTTTATTAGAGAAGATGAATCCTTTAAAAGTTGATGATGTGGCAAAAGAATGTTATTCTCATCTTGTACTAAAATGGGCGCTGGTAATGTGAAATTAAATGAATTCTCAAAAATGGAACAGCAGGAGTCACAAAGCAGTAAACGGAAATGATTAAAGCAGTTCATCAGTCCTGAGAACTTCTGCTGTCCACAACTTCTCAAGCAAAATATTGCTTCAAGGAAACTATTTTGCATTGTGTTAAATGTAGACTCTGTATAAATACCAAGTTACATAATGCAGTATTTTTAAGCAGGAAAACCATAGCTTTTGCAGGGACATATCAAAGCATTGTTCTTCCTAACATCTTCAGGGTAAAAAGAATACTCCGCCTGTTACTGCCATGATTGTCTATAGAATCAAAGTAAAAGGTGACTTGAGATATTCAAATTTTTTATATGTATAAAAATGAAAATGTTAAAAAAAATCATGTTTTGTCCAGATAATGATTAAGAAACTAAACTCAAATCTAGCATTGATGCTTTTTATTCTTTACGTAAAAATGTTTATGAAGCAATGGTATCCAGAACAGGTAGAGATTCCCAGGGCAGCCACAGGCCTCTTTAGCCAGGGAAACAGGTAGCCCAATGGCAGACATTCACCTCTCTTTTCTCTTCTCTAAATCTAATTTCCGTTTCCTTCCCATCTCTGTAGCACACCACTTTCTGAAGCTTCCCTCTCTTCTCTGCCCCATCTCTTCCAAATCACCCAAATCTTTTCCAACTTTTATTGTTACTCATTCCAGCACCCAACCCAAGTAAGCACTCCTGGGAAACCACCAGCCAAGCATGGCAGAGAAACGAGTAGACAAGACTGAGATCATTGCTCTCCAATTCTCTCCTCTAAAACCAATCCCCAGTCTCATTCCCAGTTCTGATACCACATGTCATGGAATTCCCCCAGTTTCTACCCCTATTCCCAAGGAACAAAGCAGAACTTGATGGAACACACTGTTTTCATCCCTCCTGTGGAATCAATTACTCCCTCAGTCCTCAATTCTTAAGTGTCAGTTGCCCAAACCTAGAAACATATCTTACACTGAAACCTCAGTAGCAAAACATAGTAGAATCCCCAAATAATTCCCTATTGAGTAATTCACAGCCACCACACTATTCTAAGAACCAGAGAAGGCAACATAAACCAAGGAACAAAACAACCACCCAATAAAGACCAGAAATAAGTACCTAGAATTACAGTTATTTCAAACCCAGATGTCTAGACAAGAGCATAAACATATAATCAATAATAGTAGGAACAATTGACAACCCTATGACACTAAGCCCTGAGAATTGTAACATGGCTGAGGTATAAGAAAACAACTGTATAACCTTTATGAATGTGAAATGGTGCATAAAGAGGAAATAAATCCTCAATGAAATCTGTGAAACACACATAATATACATGAATGGGTGGAAAGGGAAAATAAAATCATTCAAGATCTGAAAGTGGAAATAGAATCAATAAATAAACCCAAAGTGAGGTAAATTTGAAAATGAAAAATATGGAAACTCAGACAGGACCTCAGAGGCAAAACTCACCAACAGAATACAAGAAATAAAAGAATCTTAGACATTGAAGATGCATTAGAAGAAAGAGATATCTTAGTTAAAGAAAATGTTAAATACAAAAGACTATTGAAACAATACAATCAAAGATGGTATGAAATGACTCATCTAAGAATAATAGGAACAGAGAAAGATGTAAAACTCAGGTCTAAGGCACAGAAAATATGTTCAAAAAATCATAAAATAAATTTTTCCTAGCATAAAAAGAGGTACTTATAAACATACAAGAAGCATAAAGCATACCACAATATGAATATAGAAAATACAAAAGAATATTAAAAACTTCAAGGGAAAAAGACCAGGTAAGATATAAAGATAGACTTAAGAATACAACATCTGATTTGCTAATAAAGACTCTAAGGAGCTGTGCAGGTGTTTTAAGAAATTATATATACAAGCCTAGACTACTATACTCAGCAAAACTTTCAGTCACTAAAGATGAAGAAAATAAGGCATTCCATAATATCTGTATATAAATCTAGCCCTATAGAAAGTTCTAGAAAGAAAACACCAACCTAAAGAGGCAAATCACACTCAAGAAATATAATACAAAAATAATTTTAATAATCCCAGACCAGCAAATCTAAAGAGAAAAAAACACTCACACACACCATCACCAACAACAAAATAACATGAATCCACAAATATTCATCATTGATATCTCACAATAGCAACAGTCTCAATTTTTCAAATTAAAGACTCACACAAACAAAATGAATATTAAAAACAAGATCTATCTATTTGCTGTATATAAAAATGCACTTTGACATTGAAGATATTCATCGCCTTAGTGTAAAAAGATAAAAAGATATTCCAAAGAAAGAGACTTTCCCTTGAAAGCAAGTTGGTCCAGCTGTTTCACTATCTAACAAAATAGACTTCAAACCAAAATTAACCAAGTAAAGGGAAAGGACACTAAAGGCTCATAAAAGGAAAAAAATTCACCAAGATGGCATTTCAATTGTTAATATCTATGCCTCAAATACAAAGACACCCAAGTTTGTAAAAGAAACATTACTACAGATTATGTGACATATTCACACACACACACACACACACACACACACACCTAAACAGAGAAATACTGGAGCTAACAGACATTACAAACTACATGGAACTAAGATATCATTACAGAATTATACCTTCTTCTTAGCACCTCATAAAACTTTCTCTAAAACTGACAACATACTTAGACACAAAGCAAATCTCACTAGATAAAAAAAATTAAAAATAACATCCTATATTCTATCTAATTATCAGGAATTAAAGATGGATATCATCAACAACAAAGATAACAGAAAGCTTACAAATTTATGGTAACTGAACAAGTTTCTGCTAAATAAAAAATGAATCAAAACAGAAATGAAGGCTTTTTAACTGAATGAAAATTAATAGACAGCATATTCAAACTTAGGAAACCCAATAGAGGCAGATCAAAGAGGCCAGTTCATAGAACTAAGTGCCTACATTTGACAGAGAGAAAGAGAGAGAGACAGAGACAGACAGAGAGAAACAGAGAGAGACAGAGAGAGGAGAGATCTCATACTAGTAACTTAATAGTCTTTGTTAAAACTCTAGAAAAAAAGAAGAAATCACATCCAAGAGGAATAAATGGCAAGAAGTAATCATACTCACAGCTGAAATCAATAAAATATAAAGTGCAAAAAAATTAGTGAAACACAGACTTAGTTAGTTATTAGAGAAAATTAGTAAGATTGACAAAACTTTATCCAAATTAACAAAAGGAAGACAAAAAATATCAAAATCAACAAAATTAAATATGAGAAGAGCATAACAGCTAACAAGAAAAGCCATAGAATAATCAGAACATACTTTAGAAATGAATTTTCAACAAAATTAGAAAATCTAAATAAAATGGATAATTTTCTTGGTAGGCACTACTTGCCAAAGTTAAATAAAGATAGATACACATCTTTAATCCCTAGTGAAATAGAAAGTCATTAAAATTCTCTAAACCAAAAATAAAAGCTAAAGGCCAGATGGTTTGAGTGTATAATTTCACAAGACTTTTCAACATGAGTTAAACCAATACTCCTCAAATTATTCCACAAAGCATAAACTGAAGTAACACTGCCCACTTCATGAGGTCACAGTTTCACTGAGAGCCAAGCAATATAAAGACCCAACAAAAAGAGAAATATTGACAATTTTCCTATAAATATAGATGCAAAAACTTTTAATAAAATACTTTAAAACTGAATCCAAGAAGAAATCAAGTTTTATCCACCATATGATGATGAAGTAGGCTTCATTATTAGCCTAGAGTTAAAATTGTATGAAAGAGGCTTAGTAATAAAAACCAATATGAAATTAGCACTAATATAGACAGATTGGCCAATGACTGCTGTGGATACCTGATTTTTGATTTTAAAAAAAGCCAGAAATACACACTGAAAATATATACCATCTTCAACAAATGGTACTAATCAAACTGGATGTATGCATGTACAAAAACACAAAACCCGTGCACAAAACTCACCTCCAGATTTCTCGCAGACCTCAATATAAAAGCAGATATACTAAATCCAATAGAACAAAAAGTGGGGAATAGCCTTGAATGAACTGGCACAGAGAAAGACCCTCTGAACATAACACTATCAGCCCAGGTACTAAGATCAACAGTTAATGAATGGGATCTTATAAAATTGAAAGACTTCTGTAAGGCAAAAGAGAAGATCAATCAGATAAAGTGGGAACCTGCAAAATGAGAAAAGATTTTTATCAACTACCAATCTGATAGTTAATATAAAAGATTATAAATGAATCAAAAACCTAGTGTTGTATAAGGTTTCTGACCCCATATGGGCCAGAGGTTTGACCTGTCTGTGGCTACTTTTTCCCCTAAAAATGATTCACATGCTTATATTAATTTGATCCCATTTGACCTATGTCTCACGCACATTGTTAGCTAACTCTTTCATCTTAAATCAATACATTTCCATTAATTTATCTGGTCATGTGCCCGCAGTTTATTTGAATGAACTTTTTATTACATGTTTCTTCTTTGGTGACTGGATCTAGTCTGTCTGACTCAGCATCCTCCTACCTTAACCTCAATTTCCCTGCCTACTTCTATGATGCCCTGCCCTGGCCAAAACAGTTTCTTTATTTAAAGAATGATTTTCACAGCATACCAACAAACATTCCCATCACACTTCCTCCTTTTTGTCTAATGAAAAAGGAAGCTTTCAATTTCAGTATAGCAACATTACATATAACAAAACAGCTATTAAGCAAGAATTACAGTTACAATATCTAGTCTTTATATTTAACAAAATTAAAGAGAATATTTTTTCATCTACCTTATTCTGTGAGGCTAGAGTTTCATATCTAATATACCTTTTAAAATAACTAAGAAAAACTATACCTAATTATTAAACCCAAATAAACAGGAAGTGCAAGCAATTTCCAAAATCTAGAAATGACAGAGACATTCCTGTCTACCCAAAGTTCCTTTGTAACATTGGAGCATCCATCTTCAGTCTACAGGCCTAGAATCTCTAGCATACCTTTCAGTGATGCAGGAAATCTGTCACAGTCCATCAGTTACTTCTCCTTGTTTCCTGAAGGATGCCTGGCAATTTTTTCTACAAAGCAGGAACCTAAAGGACATTCTTGTCTTGTTCCTCCAAAGTTCAGAGGTCACTTTCTTGTGGACCCTGCATGTCTAGTTTATAGAGCATACTGTCAAGCAGTCAATGCAAGAACAGTTTCTTGTCCAGTGGCTAACTGCTGCCACAAAAAAGTAAACTCCACATGAAGTTTCTTCAATGCCCATCATTCTCTTGAGATGCATTGATGCTGCCAGGAGCAGACCTGTCTTAATGTCCATAAAAGTATCAATTCTTAAAAATATTTTAAATTCCATATTCTGTAGATCTTTGAAGTGTTTAAAGATTACCTATCTAATTGAAATATACCTTTGTATACATACAGAAACCTAACATGACTATGTTTGATTATCAGAGATGGTAATTAATATGCATTTCTTAATTACAGGTTATGATTTTAAATGAGCTTCATAAGCACTATACCTTAAGCAAGAATAGAAAACTACATACAACATAATGAAATTGAATGTAAATTTGTATTAAGAAACCAAAATCCATCTTTCTTTTTAAATCATGCATATATCATATTCGCACCCACCCTTTTTTAAGAGACTATGACCATTAACCATTTATAGTGAAAAAATCCTAATAAGCAGTATCTTGGGAATTTGAGTGTAGCTTTCTTTCTTTTACTACTTCCTGCTGGTTAAAGGGTGTTGGCAACCTTTTGAGGGTCCTGAGGCTTTGGATAATTTTTTTTTTAATTTTTTTTTCCTTTTTTTTTCTTCTTTATTTTGTATTTATCAAAAAAAACAGTAAAAAGAATTTTAAAAAAATGCCGAAGAGTTAACAATAACTATACAGAGGATAATAATCATAAGCATGGCTTATCAAGGGTGGAAATGCAAAT
Organism: Sigmodon hispidus; assembly: GCA_004025045.1. Classification (NCBI taxonomy): domain Eukaryota; kingdom Metazoa; phylum Chordata; class Mammalia; order Rodentia; family Cricetidae; genus Sigmodon; species Sigmodon hispidus. The sequence goes on along the minus strand of PVIH01009854.1, from coordinate 38,717 downwards.
AAGATTACTACACATATATTTTCTTTGTGTTCAGCTTTCCCTCTGAATTTTTTTTTCCATCCCTGTATATCCTTATTGAAGGTCTCTTCCCCCTCCCACCACATCTGATCATTT
>PVIH01009854.1:0-38503 GCA_004025045.1 Sigmodon hispidus | reverse complement strand
GGATAATCTTAATCAGTATCTTGGAATCTGATGTTCCCATCAGAGAATTTTCAGGTGGCCTTGGCAAATGAAACCATATTTGCCTGCAAATAATCCACGGGTTTTGATAGTCTGTGGAAACAAAAGCAGAAATTCTTTTCCAAAGCAACATATCCTTAGAAACAGATTACAAAGTCAAGATATCTTTAAAAATATATGTTTATTTAACTTAGCAGCCTTTACAATCATCTTTCTGCAGCTAGTTCATTAAAAGTTAAAAAATTAAACAAAAAACACAATAATAACCATAATCCAGATTCTTTGTGTATTTGCCATCTTTACATGAATTTTTATATGTTTATTCCTCTATTTCTCTTTTTTAAGAGCTTTTCTATCCCTTTTCTTTTCTCTCCCAGGTTATGTATTATTTTGCATACGTATTTTAACCCATTTAAAGGTGTGTCTCCATCTGAATCTGTTTCATTGTGTATCCTTTAATAATGTTTCAACCAGAAAAGCTTTGAAAATGCTAGCACTGTTATGACTGTTGACTCTGTCCCTTTTGGCAGTTTTTCTACATGGCAGAGGTGCCACAGCCATGCTTGCTTTCTCAATTCTTAGTGGCCCACAGCTCTTAAAGAGCCACACAGTTTTGCTTTTTTAAAGGAGTTGCATCTCTGCTTACTGTCAGCAAACAGAGCAGACCCAAGAAAATGCTGCTACCAAAAAACCATCATTGACTCTGTTCCCCTTTTGTTCAATAGAAACTTAAATCAATCACTTGCAGCTTGTTGCTTAAAGTGAGTCTTCTGATTTCCAGGAATCAGCCTTAAACTGCCTGCCACAGACATGCCATATTTAAATTCAAACCTGAACATCGCGGTGTCTCTGTACCATGATCCTCTTTGGATACATGATTCAGAAGCTGCTTTTGGCTCCATTTCTGTGTTCTAGAATGCTTTTTTTAATACTGTTTTATTTGGGGTTTTTATTTTTTATTTTTATTTTTTAAAGATTAATTTATTTACTATGTATACAATATACAGAAGAGGGTACCAGATGTCATTATAGATGGTGGTGAGCCACCATGTGATTGCTGGGAATTGAACTCAGAACCTCTTTCTGGAAGAATAGTCAGTGCTCTTAAACTCTGAACCATTTCTCCATCCCATATTTTTTTTAAATTTTTGAATAAAGTCTCATTTTTTATCCATGTATCCCCTTGTTCAAACTTCCTTCCCCTCCTGCCCCTCCCAGTTACTCTCTCTTCTCTCCATCTCCTCATCTCCTCCCCAGCAAGGACAGAAGGTTCCAAGGTCCCAAGGTGGTTTGGCTCAGCATCCACTCCAGGCAAGTCCACATTCCTCACTCCAACATCAAGACTGAGTCAGGTATTCCTCTGGAGGGAATGGGCTCCAAGTTGCTGGTCCAAGGTGTTTCAGATCCCAAGCATGGTTGTGATTTGCAGGTTGGGTGAGCTTTGCTTTTTGTTTAAAGTCCACAAATGAGTGAGTACATCCCCTGCTTATCTTTCTGAGTTTGTGATACCTCGCTCAGGAGGATATTCTCCAAATCCATCTATTTGCCTGCAAATTTTAGGATATATTTTTTTCTTACTGCTGAGTAGTACTCCCTTGTGTAGATGTACCACAATTTGATAATCCGTTCTTCAGATGATGGGCATCTAGGTTGTTTCCAGGTTCTTGCTATTATAAATAATGCTGCTATGAACATGTTCTAGAATGATTTTTAAGCTTTCTCAGGCTTTTTATAGGTGTTCAAGCCCCAGATTCAAATCGCATCTATTGTAAATGATTTCTGACCCCATACAGGTCAGAGGTTCAACCCGCCTGTGACTGCTTTTCCCCCAAGTAATGACTCAGATGCTTATATTAATTTCATCCTGTTTGACCTATGTCTCAGGCACATTGCTAGCTAACTCTTTCATCTTAATTTAACCCATTTTCATTAATCTATCTGGTGGTCTTGGATGATGAAACCATATTTATCTGGAAGCAATCACATGTTCTCATCTTTTGTGGAAACAAAAGCAAAAACTCTTTTCCAAAGCAACATATCCTTAGACAGAAATTTCAAGGTCAAGATATCTTTAAAGTATATATATTTGTTTAACTTTGCAGCCTTTGTCATCAATTATCTTTCTGTAGTTAGCTCATTAACATTTAAAAAAATTAAAAGAAAACACAATAAGAACCATAATCCAAACTCTTTGTGTAGTTTCCTTCTTCTAGTGGCTTATTATTATTTATGCTCCATTTCTCTTTTTTAGAGACTTTCTCCACCCTCTTTCTGTTCTCTCTGAAGTCTGTGTACATTTTACACACATTTTAGCCCATTGAGAGATTTTCTCCATCTGGATTTGCCTTATTGCTTATCACTAATCATTTTTTTAACCAGAAAAGCTTTTAAAATGCTAGACTACACAGCACTGCTTTGCCTGATGACTCTGCCCAGCTCTGCCAGTGGCATTTCAGCATGGCAGAGGTGCCAGAGCCATTCTTATCTTCCCAATTCTAGGAAGCAATATTAAATATCAAACCTTTTACCACTTCAGCTCTGGGGAAACTTATAGTCCACACTGTCATCAAATAAAGCACAGCTTCTACCGCTACCTTTGCTCATGAACTCTAAGTATTTGGTAGCAAGGACTCTTAAAAAGCCACACAGTTTTTGCTGATAAAGATGAGTCTGGAATTTACTCTTAAAGGAGCCATACCTCTGCCTGATGCCAGCATACAAAGCAGTCCCAGAAAACACTGCTACTAAAAAAACATCTTTGACACTGTTCCCTTTTTGTTCAATATAAACAGAAACCTTAAATTGATCATATGCAGTTTTTTGCTTATACCAAGTCTTCTGTGAGACTCTGGGAACCTACCTTGGTTAAGCTGCCTACCTCAGACCTGCCATTTTAAAATTCAAGCATCACAGAATTCAATACAGAAAACAACACACTGTCTCTGTACCATGACCCACTTCAGAGACACAACTTGGAAGTGGCTTTTGGCTCTATTTCTGTGCTCTAGAATGTTTTTTAAGCTTTATCTGGATTTATATGGGCGTTTGACCCACATTGGGATGCCATCTGTAACAAGAGGTTTCTGGCCTTTCTAGCTTCATAGATCAGACCTGCCCTCTGCTGCTTATCTGAACCATCAATCCCAAAGTCCCAAAGAAGCACACAGACATTTATATTAATTTTATGCTGTTTTGGCCTATGGCTTAGGCATATTGCTAGCTAGCTCTTTCATCTTAATTCAACCCATTTCTATTAATCTGTTCTACCACATGGCCTGTGGCTCACTTGTGCTACTGTGGTTCACCTGTGCTACTTTACATAGTGATTCTTCGGTGATTGGATCACATCTCTGTCTGACTCTGTCCTCCTTCTTCTACCTATGCTCTGATTTCCCCACCTACTCTATGATGTTTGTCATGGGCCAAAACAATTCTTGTAGTACAGGCACTATACAGATCAGTGTGGCAATACCTCAGAAAGTTGACAATTAATCCCTCTCAAGATCCAGTTATACCACTCCTGGGCATATTCTCAAATGATGTTCCATCCTACCATGAGGACACTTGCTCAATCATGGTGATTTTTACCCTATTAATAATATTCAGAAAATGGAAAGAACTAAAATATCCTTCAATAGAATAATGGATAAAGAAAATGTGGTTCATTTACATAATGGAATATAGTTGGTATTATTAGTCCCTAAGAGCCATGCCCTCTGAACTCTGACCTAAAGTCATACCCTCCCCTGGGCTATTATCTCTGCCCCCTTCAAAACAAGGTTACCACATGCATCTCTCTCTGCCTCTCACTCTCTCTACCTTTCTCTTAGGACCTCCCCTTTATTCTTTCTTCCTTTTTTTTTTCTTTTTCTCTTCTTGATTTCTCTGCCATTATAATCACAATACCTCTGTTAATTATAATCATATTCAAGAGGCAATAAAGCTCTACCAAGAAACATCTATAAGAATATCTTCCTTCAGCCATATTCCCGAGTTCACACTTGCATCCATAGAAACCTGACATCACGATTTCTCAGAAGACTGGGAATCAATCTCCCCAAGGATCCAGCAATACCACTATTTGGCATATACCCAAAGGATGCACATTTGCACCACAAAGGCATTAGCTCAACTATGTTCCTAGCAGCATTATTCCTAATAACAAGAACCTGGAAACAGCCTAGATGCCCCTCAACTGAGGAATGGATTAACAAGCTGTAGTACATCTAAAAAATGGAGTACTACTCAGCAGTAAGAAAAAATGATATCATAAAATTTGCAGGAAAATGGATGGATTTGGAGAATATCTTCCTGAGCGAAGTATCACAAACCCAGAAAGATAAGCATGAGATGTACTCACTCATTAGGGGACTTTAAATAAAAAAGCAAAAGCAAAGTATGTTCAAGCTGCAAACCACAACCACAACCACAACCACTGAACAGCTTGGGATCTGAAATAAGTTGAACCAGCAATTTGGAGCCCATTCCCTCCAGAGAAACACCTGACCCAGTCTTGATGTTGGGGTGAGGAAAGCAGATCTACTTGAAGTGGATGCTGAACTGAACCACCTTGGGACCTTGGGACCTTCTGCCCTTGCTGGGGAGAAGGTAAGGAGATGGGGAGAAGAGAGAGTGACTGGGAGGGGCAAGAGGGAGACGAGGGTTTGAACAAAGGGATACATGAATAAAAATTATGACTTTATTCATAATAATAAAGAAAGAAACCTGCCATCAGATAACCAGGTATATGGTATCTGCAAAATATGCCAATATATGCACAAAATCTTAACATAAATCATTAGCAACTAATTATATACAAAAGTTAATATTTATTGAGGAGTTTTATGAACACTCACTGATACAAGATACTGAACTGTTGGACAATTTCTGGAGAGTTCAACTGGTCCACATGGCAGTGGCAAGTCTGATCTTTTCTCCAATAATGCAATGGAACAAAACAGGAAGATGGTGTGTACCCACTCTTACACTGGCCTGGCAACACCCCATACATGGGTCCACAAGGCCCAAAGACCACACCTCTAGGTCAAGGTGATAATGCCTGATTTTCACTACATTTCTCCCTTTTGTCTACATAAAAAAGTTCTAAACTTAAATATCAAACTATATCCAATAGAAACAATTATAAGGTAATATCCAAGAAAGAGAAAAGGCAAATAACATAAATAAGGTCAAACTACAGCTAACAAGAACAACAAACACAAAATATTTCTTAAATGTTCAGAATATTGGTAAGTGGCAAATTACAAAGATTATTCCAAATCTGTTGATCATGGATAATATGAATCTAATACCTAAATGCTCTTAACTGAGATATTAGATGCTCATAACCTTAACTATCTAGTCTACAACCCAATCAAAGACCTGAGAAGAAAAATATATTACCTAAGTAAGCTTAAGTGCAAGCAAACAACTTCTAAAGTTTAGTAAGAGAAGACAGCTACAGTCAGCTGCCTGAACAGTCACCCACAGCTCTTCTGCAATGTTGGAGCATCTAAATTCTTTAGCTAAAGGCCTAGGTATCTGAAAGATTTCTTCAGAAGGAGGGTAGTTTGAGAAACCATCATATCTTGTCTTGGCATGGTTCAGCAGTCTCTATATTTTGTCCTGCTCATCCAGAATGGACAGTGTACTTACTGTCAGTGTTCAAGACAAGGGCAGCTCTCTGCCCAACAGGCTATTATCCACCAAGGAAGACAAACTCCATGTGGAGTGTCTTTGATGCCCAACATCATCTCAGAAAAATAATAGTGTTGTCAGAAGCAATCATGTCTCTCATAGCTGAATTCTGAATAACCAAAAATTGAATGCCATATTCTCATTCTCTACGTCTATAAAGTGTTGGAAGACTGCCTATCCTTCTGACATAGTCTACTGTATCAATATACAAATTATCTTAAACAGACATAAAATAATTTCACATTTCTTTCAATATAAAAGAGTCTATACCAATGCAGATTACCTATAGCTAATATTTGGCTAAATTGTTTACAGGTAGATACAGTAATCTTCCTATATTTGTCTTATCTATTACTCTTTTTTTCTTTAAAAGGAATACATGAGTTTATTTAATTGTCTAGCCCTCAACCCAAATATAACTTATAACCAACCTAGAAGAATGATAATTTTTCATAACCCTTAGAAGACAAAGCTTATCGGGTAGGAAGTTATATTTTTTCTTAGAATTATTTCCTTCTGTCTGGGGGCAATGGTATTTCTGTGGAGTCTTTTAAAAAAACTAAAACACTAGTTAAGTCTCAATGGATTGATTGTAACATCCATAGTCAGTCTCAAAGTCTTGGTAAGGTTATCCAAAATTCAGGTCACAGCTATAATATGATAGATAATTATAGTAAGCCATCTTGCAACTGTTCCAAACAGTTTGTAATACAAAACCAATCACTGAGTGGTATACACCAACTAAAAAAAAACAACAACAAACCAGGTAAAATCATTGTGGTAGGGGCCCTTTTTCGTTCTAGATGCTTTAAGGATCACTGTTAGGAAAATCTATCATTTATTTTGAACAACTTAAACATTATTGATTTCAACATGGAATATTTAAATTTTTTGGAGGGAGTTGTATACAAAGAAAGTTTTTAAAACATTAAGGATAAGTACAGATAGAAATAGAATTAGAAATAAAATTGTAGTAACAGTAGTCCTTATATAGATTGGTTGTCTTCTGTCCCACACCAGGTGGTTTTTCTGATATGAGACAGAATTTGATATATATATATAATTACTAACAAGTTTGGATTTAGAGAAAAAGAAGCCACTTACTCCAATGCCAGTTTTAATTGTAATTGAATCAGGACCACTATTAAAGTTTTCAAAGGTACAAAAATAGATTTTAAGCAGTGAGAATTTACCCTGTAGTGTATATTGGTACCAATAAGTCTGATCTACTTAGATCTGAAAAATCTTTGAAAACTGGTTCTAGAGCAAAAAACTGAGCCAAAAACAGCTTTTGAGCTGTTTTTCTCAAGTGGGGCGTGATACAAAGAAGCCATGGTGCATTGTGCAAGCTTGACCTACAAAATGTCAGGATTGTGGGACACAGTTTAAGCTTCAACAAGGTCAGTTCTTAAAGTCTCACAAGAGCCTCCGTACAAGCACAAGCTGCATTAAAATGATTTAAGGTTTATGTTCATACAGACTAAAAGGGAACAGAGTCAAAGACAGCTTCTTGGTAGCAGCATTTTCTCAGAGGACTCTATTGGAGGCAAACAAAGGTGTAGATCCTTTAATAGATGCTTCCTTACTTAGCAGAAGAGGCAAAACAAGTAGAGGCTTGTGTGTGTGTGTGTGTGTGTGTGTGTGTGTGTGTAATTAGATCTTTTTTATTATTAAAATAAAGGGTTTTTTTCTCATGTATTCCTCTGCTCACTCATCCTTCCCTATTCCCAATCACTCTCAGTTTACCTTCAGCCTCCTCCAACCCATCCTCCAATCTCCTCCCAAAAAACGGGCAGGACGACCCAGGGTGGGTCAGTTCAGCATGGTGCATTTACTCCAGGCAGGTCCGATATTCTCATCCCAAAATCAAGGCTGGGTTAGGCACTGTTAGTTTTGTGTGAGAGAGCAAGTATACACTAACAAGGCCACACACTAGAGTTTATTTAAGAGAAGAGTCCCAGGTGGGTAAAGAAACAGAGGAGTGAGAAAGAAGTCCCCTGACAGAGAAGAAAAGGACAGGAGCACATGCTTGCAGTCCCTTTTAAGGGAAGGGGCATGCATGGGTATGCATTATGGGTCCAGGGAGGAGCTTCCATACTCAGTGCCTCAGGGTTTGCATAGCCATGCCCAGGGGCATGCCTCAGTACAAGGTGCATCCCACCTGGGTCAAAGGTGGCTCAGCTAGGTGGAATGCCAAGAATCCTTACAGGCACTCCTCACCCATTTAAAGGAACATAGCCTGATCCCACCCCTTGAGGCTTTACATATTGCCCATGCTAATCAACAGTTGCCTACCCTTGGAGGGCCTAGCTCCTTGTCCTATGGTTCCCTAGGGACTGTTCTTTATTCAGTGTGATCTCCAGAGCTCCAGCCAGCCATCTCTGTGGGACTCCTCCTCTTACTCCCTATCTCCTTGCTCATACAGACTCTTTTCCCACATTCACCAGCTGGAAGGGGAGCTAGGCCCAGTACTCAGCCATGGATCTCTGTTTCCACCTCCATTCATTTTTGGGTGTAGATTCTGTGATGGCATTTAGGGTAGTTATTCAACTGATTATAGGAGATGTCCTGTTTAGGGACCCCCCTCCATTAGTGGTTGGGGATCTATCCAGGGACATCCTGTAGGTTCTTGGGGGTTTCCCTAACACCCAGCCTCCTTCCAGCCTTGATTAGCTTCCTCTATCAAGATCTTCATCTCTTTTTGCTCCGTCTTTGTTGTTTCTCTCCCTCAACCATTATTTCTCTCATGATTTGTTCCCACCTCTCCTTTTTCACTACCTGCTATGGTCCCAATGTGCTAATAAGATCTTCTCCATTTTCTCTTCCTAGGAGAATCCCTGGCTGTCTCACTTAAGTTCCTTCAGATTTCAAGCTGTTCAGAGGTTGTGTTTTACAGCTTGGGTATTCTTTGATTTTTGTCTAAAATTCACTTATAAGTGAGTGCATTCCAGGACTATGTTTCTGGGCTTGTGATATCTCACTCAAGTGGATGTTTCCCAAATCTATCCATTTGCCTGCAAATTTTAGGGTGTCATTCTTTTTTCTGCTGAATAGTACTCTATTGTGTAGATGTACCACAGTTTGTTAATCCATTCTTCAGTTGAGGGGCATCTAGGTTCTTTCCTGGTTTTTGCTATTACAAATAATGCTGCTATGAACATAATGCCTTTGGGGTATGAATATGCATCCTTTGGGTATATGACCAATAGTGATATTGCTGGATCCTTAGGAAGATTGATTCCCAGTTTTCTGAGGACTGCCATACTGCATTCCAGAGTGGCTGTACAAATTTACATTCCCACCAACAATGGAGAAGTGTTCTTCCCCTTGCTCTGCATCCTCTCCAGCATAGATTATCATTTTTTTGATCATAGCCATTCTGACAGATGTAAGGTGGTATCTCAAAGTTGTTTTGATTTGCAGTTCTCTGATGGCTAAAGATGTTGAGCAATTTTTTAAATGCCTTTCACCCACTTGTAATTCTTCTGTTGAGAATTCCCTTTTACCTCTGAACCCCATTTTTTATTTATGTTATGTAGTTTTTTGGTTCTAGTTTCTTGCATTCTCTGTATAATTTAGAGATCAGTCCTCTGTCAGATGTAGGGTTGGTGAAGATCTTTTCCCATTTTGTAGGCTGCAGTTTTGTCTTATTGACTGTGTCCTTTGCCTTACAGAAGCTTCATAGTTTCTTGAGGTCCCATTTGTTTCTTTTAGTGTCTGTGCTACTAATATTATATTTAAGAAGTACTCCCTGTGCCAAAGTGTTTGAGGATGTTTTCCACTTTCTTTTCTATCAGGTTTTGTGTAGCTGGGTTTATGTTGAGGTCTTTGATCCACTTGGATTTGAGTTTTGTGCATGGTAACAGGCTTGGATCTATTTGCATTCTTTTCCATACTCCCATTACCATCCAGTTATGCCAACACCATTTGTTTTTTCCATTGAATATTTTTGGCCTTTTTATCAAAGATCAGGTGTTCATAGGTGTGTGGGTTAATGTTGGGGTCTTTGATTCAATTTCATTGATCCACAAGTTTATTTTTATGCCAGTACCAGGCTGTTTTCATTGCTATAGCTCTATAGTACAGCTTGCAGTCGGCGATGGTGATGCCTCCTGAGGTTCTTTTGTTGAGCAGATTTGTTTTGGCAATCCTGGTTTTTCTGTTATTTCATATGAAATTGAATATTGTACTTTCAAGGTCTGTAAAAAGTTGTATTGAGATTTTGATGGGGATTGCATTGAATCTGTAGATTGCTTTTGCTAAGATTACCATTTCTACTAAAAACTCCTTTATGATAAAAGTCCTAGAGAAATCAGGAATACAGGCAAAGTACCTAAATATAATAAAGGTGATATACAGCAAGCCAATGGCCAGCATCAATCTAAATGGAGAAAAACTCAAAGCAATCCCACTAAAATCAAGAACAAGTCAAGGTTGTCCCCTCTCTCCTTATCTTTTCAACAGAGTTTTAGCTAAAGCAATAAGAGAACAAAGGATATTAAGGGGGCTACGAATTGGAAAACAAAAAGTCAAACTATTTCAATTAGCAGATGATAGGATTGTATACATAAATGAACCCCAAAATTCTACCAGGGAACTTCTACAGCTGATAAACTCCTTCAGCAATGTAGCAGGTTACAAGATTAACTAAAAAATCAAAAGATCTTCTACATAGTAAGGATAAAAAGGCTGAAAAAGAAATAAGAGAAATATCACACTTTATAATAGCTGCAAATAGCATTAACTATCTCAGCATAACTCTAACCAAAGAAATAGCAGATCTTTTTGACAAAAACTTTAAATCACAAAGAAAGAAATTGAAGAGGATATCAGGAAAAATCTTCTATGCTCCTGGATAGGTAAGATCAACATAGCAAAAATGGCAATTCTACCAAACTCAATCTACAGATTCAATGCACTGCCCATCAAAATCCCAACACAATATTTTTTGGACCTTGAAAGAACAATAGTCAATTTCTTCAGGAATAACAGGAAAGCCAGGATTGCCAAAACAATTTAGCTCAAAAAAGAACCTCAGGAGGTATCACCATCCCTGACTTCAAGTTATACTATAGAGCTACAGAGCTACAGTAATAAAAAAAAAGCCTGATGGAATCCATACCTTACACTGATTGGCCAGGAATCTGAAACTAGTTAGTCCAGGAGCCTAGGATAAGACCAAATGCTACTGTTATACTAAAAGAACAAAGCAACAAAATGACTTCTACCGTCATTCAACTATACAGATAGATCAGTGTCTTTTTTAACCATCATCAGAGAAGCTTTCTCCTGCAGCAAATGGGGAAAAATACAGAGACACACATCCAGAAATTATGCAAAAAATGAGAGATCTGGAATAATAAACCCTAAAGAGTATGTCTCTATAAAAATCCTCTTCTTGGGTAATTTATGGAAAAGCAGACAGAAAGAGTAAATACCAGAGTGGATAAAGGACACCAAGACCTTCTAAATGAGCGAAGTTGATGTTCATCTGAAATTAGAGAGACTGAAGTAGCTTGCACAGGGCCTGCAGGGGTCAATATATTGTGGCTTCTAGTTTAGTGGGTTTTTTTTTTTTTTTACTGGATTCCTGAATGTGCAAATGAGTATTTGTGGCTATATCTTTCTTGTGCCATTTCTTGGCCTCTTCTCTTTCTGCTTGTTGGTTTTGTCCTATTTTGATGTGTTAGTTTTTGTTTTATATTCTTATTTTATTTTATTTATTATTTTGCAGAAGCCAGTCTTGTTTTTAATGATAGACAGAAAGGTTGTGAATCAGAATAATAGCAAAGCTGGGGAAGGACTGTGAAAAATAGACATAGGTGAAACCATAATCAAGATATATTATGTGAGAAAAACATGTTTCCAATAAAAAGAAGGTCATGGGAAGAACAGGTATGTTCTAGAAAACCTGAAGAAAGCTCAGTAGGAAGATATTTGAGTGTATCTATTTGGAGACCCTCCATGAACTCTGTAGTTACTGCTGGAAGTAATCATCATGACCACCCATGTAATGACACTGAACACAGCTGCTATGTAACTCTTTGACTAAACAATATATTACCAGCTGTATAATAACTGTAATCTTAGAAGATTATTATCCTTCTCTTCAACATACAGATGTGAAGACCACATGTGTAATCTGAAAAGGGAGATTAAAAATTATACTAGCTGCATTAGCCCCTTTTCTTGTTGTTGTGATCGAATAACAGACAAGAAGTAATGTAAAGGAGGAAGTATGTATTTTTAGTTCATAGTTTGAGAATCCTGTCCATCATCATACTATGGAAAGTATGACAAGGAGCTTACTCACTCTTGGCTAAGTAGGAAACAGAGCAAAGAGAGAACTGATGTTTAGTTAGCTGATTCAGTGTGTTCTTTACCTCCTAGACAATGGAATGGTATAATTCTTATTTAGAGTGGATCTTACTTGCCCGTTTAAACCTTTACGTTCTATGATATGCCCAAAAGTCAGACTCTTAGGAGATTTTAAATCCAATCAAGTTGACAATAAAGTTAAGTTAACTCATGTAAGTTTCCAAAGACTGGAAAAAAAAGAAGGAAGCAGAGATAGTGGGCTAAGGAGAGAAGAGAGAAAGGAGGCCAGTGTTAGAGCACTTGGGTAGCATGCACAAGGCCATGAACTTGAGTTCTACCACTCTGAAGAAATAGATAGGAGGGAGGGGGCGAGGGAAAAAACAAGGAAGAACAGAAAAAAAACGCTCATTGTTTATTTTGGGGATATAAACAATTTATGAGATTTAGGGAGCTTGGGTTTTTGTTTTGTTTTGTACTGTTCTATTTGCTATGCAAAAGCCTACTAAAAATAGTGGTTTTGTTTTGCAGAAAGAGGTTATATTTTTCTGTCTTTACCAATGTTACCAAATAGACGTATGTTACCTAGGATCAGTCACAAAGTAGTTGTGCAGTCCAGTCATTTGAAAGAAAATGAGAAATCCAGAATGAAGCTCAGTGCTTTGTCCTCTTTCAGCACAGAACTTTGTATGCCAACAACAGTAATGGGAAGAAGCCCCCTTGTACTAGTTAAGAGTTAAGAGTTACTTCATTTTCCCTAAATGAACTAAATAGCATTCATGACTTTTGGGGACACTAGCTTTGCCTTTCACAAGGAGCACCAAGTTCCCTGTACTGTCTCCATGTACATGACTAAAGAGAGAGAGGGAGCTAGGTTTAAGGCTGGACTGTTTGCAGACTCAAAATCATTTTTCTCTTAATGGCCAATCATTACACTTAATTTGTTTAACTGCAGTAACATACAATTAGTTCCAATTCTCCTTTAAGCTGAATTACTCCCATGGATGTGATGATGTTCATTCTGCTTCCAGTTGTTCTCTTGAACACATCTACATTTCAGTTCATTCCACCACCCACTAAAGCCTTCTGAAACTGATACCCTCAAATCTTTCATGCTCCCTCTTTCTATGCCCTCTTCACCACTTTTCCTCAATGGTCTCATATTCACTATTGTATGCTTTCAGTTCAAGTACTCATGCCTAGGTTTCATGCCTACTCTTTCTAGTGTCCTGGACATTGGATCATCTACAGATAGTAGACACTGGTGTGGGATAATGCTCTTGTACACTGTAAAGATTTGTTATTTGTATTGGTTTAATAAATGCTGAATGTCCAGTAGCCTGGCCGGAAGTATAGGTGGGAAAATTCTGAAGAGGAAAAGCAGAGAAGCAGTCGCCATCCAGATGTAGAAGAACCAAGAAGAGAATGCTGCTTTGAGAAAAGGTATCAAGTCCAGTGGCTAAACATAAATATAATTATGAGTTAATTTAAGTGTAGGAGCTAGATAGTAATATACTTGAACTACTGGCCCAGCAGTTATTATAATATTAGGCCTCTAAGTAATTATTTTATAAGTGCCTGGGAGATTGCAGATGGAAGAGAATCATCTGGACCTCAGGGCTAGGCAGAACCGAAAACCTTGGGACTACACACTAGATCATGCAAATCTACTCAGAAATGTTATTAAAGTTTAGATTAATATTATACACACATGTACATGCATCCCCATAATCACATATACACAATACATGCATACATGCATCCCCATATACACATATACACACATACATGCACACATGCATACCCATATACACATATACGCACATATATGCATAAACACACACCACTTTTGAATGCTTATTCTCTAGCTGCTAGTTGTGATTTTAGAAGTTGTAGCATCTTTCAGATGATGATCTTCCTGGTGGATGTGATTTTATAGGGGGGAGCTTGTAAGATTATAGTACAGCATGTGGGCTGAGTTCTCTACTTGCCAGCAGCTGGTAAAGTCTAACCAACTCTCACCTGCTGCCACTGTATCAGCTGCTCCCTCTGCCTTGTCCTCCCTTCCATTAAGGATTCCATTCTCTGACCTGTGAACCACAATGTGCCCTACCTCCTACATGTGGCTTCTTGTCAGGTATTTTGCCACAGTGACAATAAAAGTAATTAATAAAAATATCAACTCTTGTCCTTTCTTGAGGCTTACCAACATTGGAAACTGTCCTTGCTTAGTGATAAGATTTTCTCCATCCTTCATGCCAAAACAGGTTCCATAGTCATGAGGATTTTAACTTTCTTACCAACTACTTAAGCTGATAGTTAATATAGTAATTCCTGGCAGATATTGTACAGACAGTAAATACTCACTTAAAAAAGAATAAATGAACACACACACACACACACACACACACACACCATCCATGTGGGATTAGAGTGTTTATATATGATTATAAACTGGGAGCCTAGAGAAATGCTTCAATGGTTAAGATTACTTGCTGATATTCTAGAGAACCTGGTTTCAGTTCTTAATACTCATATTGGACAGTTCATAATTACCTATAATTCTAGTTCTAGGGACTCCAATGACTTTTTCTGGCCTCTGTGTAGACTCAGACATATATATAGGCACATAAACAACATAAATAATTATTCACTGACACCTGTTAGGTTGTTATTGTGGCCACACCCCCACCTGCAGGGGCTTGCTCCAAAGCCTATGATGTAAGCATGTGCCTACCCTTTAAAATCTCCAACAACGTGGAAGACTTTTTCTTTTTTCTCTTCCTCTCTGCTCCCTACTCTCTTTCTCTCCCTCCTCTCTTCTCTTCCCCTCCCCCTCCTTAATAAACCTAATATGGCTCCCTTGGTGGCATGCTGTCCAGTTCTTTTCAAGTGCAAAATACTAACAACACCCAGTGACACAACTTTTCTTCCTGCATCTGTGAAAGGACCACTCAACTGGTGTCCATGTAGGATTGTAAGACATGCATGTATTCTTCACTATAAAAATCTGTATGTTATTTAGATAAATAAAGTGGGTACCTCCAAGTGTAGATGTGCACTGCCCAGTCTCTGTCTCATTTTCCCTAGGGTGGATTTAAGCTCCAGTGCCTAGCTTGTAGGATGCTAGTATCTGCTGTCACTTCTGTTTCTGCTTAGTTTGTCTTTCTTTGAATTTGCTCACCAAACTTCCTGTCTTTCAAGTCCACATGGCACAATGCAAAGCCATCTGCTGAGAATAATTTACATCGCCTTGGCATAAAAAATTTATTTCATCCCACGGTTCTTGCGCAGAAAAATCTCTTCTGATTTCTAAACATAGTAAGCTTGTCCTGTAAATCCTCCGAAAATTTCCTCTAGGTTCTTGTAACACCAGCCATTACATTGTGGTTTCTGGCTGTCTATCTTTTTATTTCATCTATAAGGTGGGGTCAGTTTTGTTTATCATATTTATTATTATAGCTATCAGAGAGCCAGACATACTTGTTCCATGAGTGAATAAATAGTCATATCTTGCTTTCCAGAGGTGGTATACCATGAGCAGTTTTCTTGGTATTCTGTACTTCATCATTGTCTAATTTTGCAAAGTGGACTCACATTTTATTTGTATTTATGGTGGATCTCACCTTGCCTCGGTCAATAAAAGACAGAGGGACAATATCTCATATTTTTATAATATGTTATATATTTCAGTAAATCAGTGTCTCTGCCTTAAAATCTAAGTTATTCTGCCAAGCCTGTGTTAACCAAAGCTACTCCAGATAAGATTTTCCCATCTGATCTGTTCATTCTATTTAGCTCTATCTTACTTTCTTCATAAAATGACTTTTTTTTTCTCAAAACCAAGTTATGAATTAAAGTTAAATAAAATGATGGGCAAGAGCTAGGGAAATAGCTCAGTTAGAAATGAGCATGCTGTACAAGCTGAGCATCTAAGCTCAATTCCAAGAAGACATGTTTAATACAAAAATGAACTGGAAAAGAGGTGGGGGAACATGATAGCATGGCTTTGTAATCCTAACACTGAAGAAGTAACAGGCAGGTCCCTAGGACTCTAGACAGCATAGCCCACTAAGTTACCCCCATGCCAATGAGAGCTCAAGTCAAAAGACCTAAGAATGGTGACATCTGAGCAACAACATATGAAGCTTTCCTCTAGCCTCTATACTCACACAGGCACACATCACACCCACACATACCCCTATACACACTAATGGGGCGAACCATGTCGACACACAAAGGGATGTTTTTGGTTTTGTTCTGCTTTGTTTTTATTATTATGAGTAAAGTCATATTTTTTAATCCTTGTTCAAACTCCCTTCCCCCTTCTGCCCTTCTCAGTCACTCTCTCTTCTCCCCATCACTTTACTTCCTCCCCAGCAAGGGCAGGAGGTCCCAACGTCCTGAGGTAGCTTAGTTCATTATCCACTCCAGGCAGATCCTTTTTCCTCACCCCAACATCAAGACTGAGTCAGGTGTTCCTCTGGAGGGAATGGGATCCAAGGTGCTGGTCCAAGGTGTTTCAGATCCCAATCTGTTCAGTGGTTATGGTTTTGGTTTGCAGCTTGGACATGCTTTTCTTTTTGTTTAAAACCCACTAATGAGTGAGTACATCCCCTGCTTATCTGCTGGGTTTGTTTTTACAAGCCCTAACTTAATACAGTTTCATCGACAATAAAGCAATTTTACTCATATATAGCTATCCAGTGAGATTTGTTTCTCTGGATAACTGAGATTATCCATTTTTCTCCATCTGACTCCCTCACCAGTTATAAACAGCCCACAGTAGTTAGTTAGAACAGGGGACTGGGGACCCCGCAACTCCATCTTTATTTTCACAGAATCACTCTCTCACCCATCTTATTTACTGTAAAACTCATTCAGAGAAAATACATTGTATTTTTTGGCATCAGTGTGCCTTTAGAAGAACTTTCTCTGGTTACACCCTCTTATGATTAGAAGCAGCAGCATCACAGGAGAAATAGTGACATGCACCCCATAGTATGCGTTAAAAGTGGCATCATTTGAGTTGACCTATTATCCAAACAAATGACTTTCTAGATTTTAAGTTAGGTAGATTCGTGCTGCTACTATAATCTGATTATAGGCTAAAGAAAAATTTTAATTTATTTTAAATGGCAACAAATTCGAAATGCAGATCAATGTCAGGATGATAGGATCAAGAGCCTTTCAAACAGAGCAGAGAAGGTAAGAATGATTTTCTTTGAGAATTATCTTCTAGGTATAAAATTAAGAATTAGATATTAAATCAGAGACGAGCTGATCATCTTAAGCGGCTCAATGAATATGAGAGCAGAATGAGTGACATGAGGGGAATTAGACCTCTGCGAACCTGCACAGAGGGGCAGTCTGAGTGTGTGAGATAAACAGCCTAGAGGAGACAGAAGGGAGACGGTGACCTGGAGCTGTGGGAAAGATGCTGTCTGGGCTAGCTGCAGAAGTGCAGGACTAGACTGTGATAAAGAGCTTAAAGAGGTAAGAAAGCCCATCAAGTTTCAGCTGGCAGATGTTGCCACATGTGAGTCCAGGGTAGAATGATAACACAAGATAGAAAAGAATGATTGACAAAGAGACAATATAATTGCACACTATAGAAAAGTCAAGAAACGGCTTTGTGAGTTACCATTTTATTGGAAAACAACAGCATTAACGAGACAATGATGAATGCTCTAGGACAAACATAAAGGGCATTATTGAAATAGTAGATACCAGTCAGGGGAATTAGAAATGAGCTTCCTTTAATTAGGAACCAGAGTGGAATAACAAATGTTAAAGCGACATTTGGAGATACTGAAGATGAGACAATATGTTTTCATATGTTGCTATCTGTTGATGGACCTGACGATGTATTGCTGCAGTACAGCTTAAGGATTGAATAATAGTTGGCCATCTGGTTGCAAACCCACAGCCTTTGAAGATAGCAGTGCACCGAGAGCAAGGAGTGAAGGAAGTAGAGTTTTATCAACTGCATCAAAGTTGTATGGGAGTAAAGGGGCTGCCTGCTAATGAAGATAATTACCTCTTCTTGATAAGAGATGAAGGCACAAAGCTACAGCTGGATAATAAAAATTTCGTCTAGAGCAGAACAGCATAAAATTATATTCAATTCAGGTCCCATACATTATTAACTCCCTCAAAATTAAAGCCTTTCTTCAGTCTCAGGCAAAGTAGAAGCATGCCATGGGAAGAGAACAGGCTTTGAAGTCAGATAAACATGGATTCAAAAGCCTGCTTCACCATCTACAAATGTAATTTGGAGAAAATCTTTTAACCAATCCTCATTTTGCATCAAAGATATAGCTACTTACCTTACATCATTTTAAATGACTGGGAAAGGAAAAGTATGTCAAAAAAAAAAAAAAAAAAAAACTGCCACGATGACTTCCTTCATCATTCACTTAAATATCATGAGTTGCATGTGTTTGCATACATGCCAGCAGTTAAGGATGAGTTATTACATTCTTTTCTCACAGATTTTATTGTCTTATTAGGAACAGTGTGTGTGTGTGTGTGTGTGTGTGTGTGTGTGAGAGAGAGAGAGAGAGAGAGAGAGAGAGAGAGAATTGTCAATCAAATAATTGTGAATGCATATGCAGCAAAGAAAGAATAAAAACTTATGCATAGACTCTATTATTATTTCATGTGTTTGTAGGACTTCAAGGGGTCCTGGGAGATTTCTGGTGACAGATAATTGAGATGACACTAGCAAGACTAGCTATTAATATCATGGTATTTATCTAAAATGTCTCTTATAGCCTTATACATTGACTGTTTCTTCCCCAAATGGAAGGTTTGGAGGACCAATGGACCCTGAATAGAATTCCAGCTGGTGGAGCAGTCTTCAAGTTGATGTCTAGGTGTCTGTTTTGCACATACTCTGATTCCTGGTCTACCACAATGTGAGCAGCTGATGTTCATGCTCCTACTGTCAGGAATTGAGATGCTGCACTCTGTCTTCCCTATTGTGATTCCATACTGTAATCCTCTGTAATTGAGATAAAATGATGTCTTCCCACAAAATGGTTCTGTCAGGAATTTTGCTGCAGCCTGATAAAAGTTAACTTAGAGCGTGGGAGCAAAGGAGAGATGAGATGAGCAGGCCAGTGAGTCTAAGGTCACACAGAATAGAATGTCTTAACTACACATTACAAGTTCACTACTGAAAGTTATGGATCTTGCCTTTCTGTACACTGTTGAAGTCATCTCTGCCTAATGTGTAGGAAACACCAAAGTGTAACTTCTCTGATTTCTTTTAATATAATTATACCTATGTAACAAACAAGGCCTTGGAAACATTGCAAGGTACCTCTTAAGCAGATCAACAAATCTCTTGCTAATCAGAGCCAATTGTAATAGAATGGAAGCAGGAGGATACTAAAGAGAGTAGCCATGAGAGAGTAAACTAAATATCTTTTTGACCTTCAGTTATAAAACACAGTATAGCACAGGTTCCTGTCTGTCTATTTGCTTAAGATTGCAATTCATCCTCACTTTCGACTTCTCTTTACAGTCTACCAGATTAAGATCTGCCTAACCCTTGCTTTTGAGTTTTCATAAACCTCTAATTGAGTCATCTGAAATCCATGTCAAAAGAAATCTTAATTATATTAGGCTACAAAAATGTATTATGGCAAAAACATGTCTATTCTTGCTCACTTCTCAAAACTTTTTCTGACAAGCTGGAACCTCTGCTCCATATGAAACATCCTGAGAGCAGGGGCGTGGTTTATAAAACTGCTATGGAGCATTGTGAATATGCATTATTCTCACTGGCTCATAAAGAGCTGAATGGCCTATAGCTGTGTAGAAGGAGGTTAGGAAGGAAACCATACTAAAGGGATGCTGGGAGGAAGAAGGGATGCAGGGGAGTGAGAGGGGATACCAACCAGATAATACCAGACAGATACAAAGGAAACAAGACATGTAGAAAATGAGGTAACAAGCCATGTGCCACATGTCAGAGGATAGATAAGAATTATGGGCTAATTTAAATGTAAAAGATATCTAGTAACAAGCCTGAGCTATCAGCTAAGCATTCACAACTAATATTAAGTTTCTGAATGGTTATTTGGGAGTGACTGCAAGGACAGAAAAGTTCCACTACCTAGAATGACCAGCATCTGGCCATAAATGCATAACACAATTGAGCAAAATTCATTGAAGTCATCCAATGGCAAAGAAGATGAGTAGATCCTATCATGATGGAGGAATAATAAAAGCAAAGACACATTCCATGTACAGTTTGATAGTCAGAAAAGTAAAAAGAACTCTCACACTCACATTCAGGTCCTCTCCTTCTTTTACCCTTGTTACAGTGTTTTTCCTATTATAACAGATCTGCAGCATTTGTTGAAACAAAATTCCATCTAACACTGTTCATTCCTAGTTGTTTTTCTGTAATACACTTAATTAAGTCACTTTACCTTTCCTAGTAACTCTTTGCAAGCTAACATCTTTTAGAATTGGTATGTAGTCATCAAGTAGCCTTACTAATAAAATTAATGCAATAAATGATATAGAGAAGTAGTTAAAGGTACCACAACGAATAAGTTCTCTTTTAATATCCAAAACCAACCTGGATGTCCAAGAGCTCCTCAGTTTGTAGAAAATAAACTGAAACTCACATTAGTTTACCAGAAACCTGGGATTCTGGGTGAGTAGTTGATGAAGTCTCAAATGGAATCCATGTTTGACTACAGAATACATTCTTTTCACAACACTATTTATTCTTTGAGCTGTGGTATTTTTTCATTATTAAATGTGGTATACACACAAACTATTATTCTACAGCTCACATGAACAGAAAGCAAACAAAAACTTAGAGGCTGGTGAGGTGCTGGCTTGCTAACTTGCTGCACCCTTCTAAGATGATTCACATTCATTAACTGAATATAGGCACTTAAACTCCCAGAACACTAACCTCATCAGGCATCACAGATAATAACTGACCCCACCCAAATAACAGGATATGGGAAGTATTGACATAAAATAATGGAGTCACATCTTCTAAGCAGTAAAAGGATTAAAATACATTCAGAGATAAAAGAAGTAAAATACCCTTTCAAAATGTAAATTACTTCTTCCATAGCAACAGTGATAACATACTAATTCTAGGAGTCGAATAAATTATTCAAGGACACTGCCACTTAGTTTGTTTCTTGACTCCATAGGGAAAAAGTAATTATGTCTAACCCAGCCAAGCCTATGAGAACAGCTGGCTAGGACAGCACAAAGGCAAAGGTAGTATTTTAGAAACCTCCATGATATTTTCCATTTTAGTGGAAAATGTCCTTGGAGGGACCTTGACTCAGTCAGTCCAAAGTTCTCATTTTATATTCATAGGATCTAAAATCCAGAGAGGTTAAGTACTTTTCTTCAGGTCACACGGCTTGTGGCAATTCTTGAAGACAGAGGCAGATTCCAACCATGCAGAAGCCTAGAAGGAAACTGCCAATTATTAAACAGGTTCTTTGATGCTTTACGTACATTCTTATGCTCAGATGAACACAGTGAAAAAGATATTATTTTCTCTTCCTTTATACATATACCAGGAAATTGAAGGTAAAATACCCACTCTACATTCACACACTAAAACACAAAACTAGACACAATGTTTTCTTTAACCCCTGAAGCTTTGTGCTTTCTCCTACATCAAAATGATTTGTGAGCACATTTGCTCCCTGATAATATGGGGATTCAAGTTGGGATAATGTTTTTCCAAGCTATTTGAAATGATTGTTTGTTTTAGACACTTTATTAATGTCTCTTTTAATGCTGTCATCCTGGGATGCCTGATTAATGTGTCTGTTCCTTCTTGAAACATTGTCTTATTTGAGGGTTTAGTTAGATAATTGAAATAATGCAGGGATCATTAAGATGATAGAAAGTGTCTTCCTGAATTATTGTCCCAAGTCTTTTGAAATGGCACCCAAATGAAGGTAGCTGCTTAGAGACATTCTCTGAAGAGCAATAGGGTATTGTCTCTAGGATTTGCTCTGACTTTCTTCCCTAGAAAAGACTTGTGCTCTGCCTCTGGTAAGTAAATAATTAAGTACCCCAGAGGAAACAAAGCCACTTTCATGTCCACTGTCACAGCATCAATGTGATTTGGGCTAAAAATAATAGAGTAGCAGACTCAATGCTTCGATCTTTAGTTGATCACTGAAACCACTCTTAGAAAGAAATCCCTCTTGTCCATCCCATTCCTCTCCTCCAAGCACATATGGCCTTTGTCTTTTTTTTTAAATATGTGGAACACAGATGTAGAATAGACACTGGGACAGTCATGGGCACCAGAGCAAGAGGGCAAGTAAACTGCCTCGTTAAAGTTGTCTATTTCCAACAGAATTGCCTAAATTTCCCTCATATTTTTTAATGCTCTAGAAAAACTAGAAGCTGACACCTCATGATGGTGAGTCCTGATTGTAGGCTTGATTGGATTGAGAAATGCCACAGGCATTAGTTAGACATAGTCTTGTTTGTGTTTATAAGATTGTTTCTAAGGAGAAGAAAAGACCCACAGTGAATCTGAGTGACATCATCCCCAAAGCTGCCAACCCAGATGAAATAAATGGAATGGAAGAAAAACATATGATCATCAATGCTCCACTTTCTCTGTTTTCTGGTCTGCTGAGATGTGAACAAGCATCTGGTGAACACTCCTGTAGCCAGGGAGCTACTGTAGCCAAGCGTTTCCCTGGTGGAAAGCATCTCCTCAGGCTGTGGATGAGATTGAAGCTCTCTTCTTTTAAGTTCCTTCTTATCAGATATTTAGTCACAGCAAACACTGAGGATGATAACCAAACACATAAGAAGAAATTCCACCTCAAAAGTAGAAAACATAGCCCAGATATACTTTCTGAATGAAAACCGATTCCATTCATAGCACTCCATATCTCATCCATCCAACGCTAAGAGGATGACTAGATGTCAAATATAGCATTCCCAAGCACGTTTATTACCAAGAACAGGCATTATGCTGCACTCATCTACAGAAACAGCTCCCATCATTTGGCAGAAAAGTCTATTGTTAAGGTTTGAATATATTATGCTGTGATCTGCCCAGGCTCATGAATTTGGAACTTGGTTGCCAGCCAAAAAGCTTTTGCTAAGTGATTGCATTCTAAGGGTTCAAAGCTTATTGAAGAGAGATGCCTTGATGGGCCTGTAATATTGCAATGTGATTATCAAGTGGTATCCTGGACATCTCAGTTATGAGCTTTCTCTTTCTGCAGGGTTGGTTGGAAATAGACAATGTCCCTTTGTGTCTAGAGTACTGTCCCTTTTTGTTGTGAACTTAGCTTGCAAAGGTTGTTCAGCTGGGCATTGTAATCACAGAGTTGTAAAAGAGCAAAAACCATAAGAATCCTTTCAAAATCTGCCAATGATGAATTCCCTGTACCCAGTCAAACTAAAAAATCCATATTAGATGTGAGTTAAACATACATTAAATCCCTCAGTAGTTTATATACTGCTCAATAGTTTCAAATAGTTGTATTCTTTTATATTTATATATTATTGTATAATACACAGCCATCCAAATTGAATTCTTTTATATAAGAAAGGCAAGTGTTTTGTTTTTAATTTTAATTTTTTTTAAAAAAATCTTTTTTTCTATGTATCTCCCTGCTCATCCATCCTTCCCTATTCCCAATTCCTCCCAGTCTGCCTTCAGCCTCCCCTCAACCCCATCTCCTGATCCCCTCCCCTGAAAGGGCAGGAAATCTCAAGGCAAATCAGATCACCATGGTGCATCCACTCCTAGTGGGTCTGATTTTCTCATCCCAATATCAAGGCTGGTTTAGGCATTCCTTTGCAGGCAAGTGTTTTGTTTTTGGTTTCTTTGGTTTTTGATTGTTTTTAAGTGGAAAACAGACTATAAGATTAAGAAACAGAAAGAAAAGAAATTTCAAATTCAACAAGTACTCCTGTATCTCCCATTCTTCCTCAACCACTTCTTCTGTTGAGTTATATTATATAGACTGCAAGCAGGGGACTGGAGAGAGGGCCCAGCTGTTAGACTAAGCACTGTTCTTACAGGGGTCATTCCCAGGTTGGTTCTCCACACTCACACTGAGTGGCTAACAACTGACTGTCATTTAGTTCCAGGGGATTGGACACCCTCTTCAGACCTCTGTAGGCACCTGCACTCACATGACATAGCCAAACAGTCATGCACACATATAATTAATGATAAAATATATTTGTATTCCTTTAAAAAGCATGAAGGCAGAATTGGTTTTTTTTATAATTTAGTAACAAATACTGAAATGCTTTGTTTTGTTTTGTTTTTTACTTTTATACATTTCAAGAAAATGTAGTTTATATTTCTATTCAATTTTGTAGGTGGTGTAATTATTTAAAAAAAATCAAATGCAATCTGCTGGAAGTCTTGACATCTTTTAGAAGCTAGGATTTGTGGTTGTTGTTGTCATATTTGGAAAGCTGATTCTGACATTTTAGCACTAGAAAAAAATGTTGATAAATCTGTTCTACTTGTCACCTTACCAAACCTAAGAAAGGTAGAAATGGGAACAGCTGGTAGATATTTCTAATCTAAACTGTCAGATGGAATGAGCATGAAAAGAAATCTGTTGCTGCTGATGCTTTGCCCTGACCTCCAGGTGGGACAGCTCTGGCAGGAAATAACTCTCTGTACCATTCTCATGGAGAACTGTTGGAGAATGCTCACATCTAAATCACTCAAGACTAAAAGGTCTTCTCCCAAGAAGATAGTCATTTCTTCACATGAAACTCCTATTCCTAAAGAACTCTTTAAAAATCCTTTCATGTGCTGCAAAAATCAGCAGAAGGAGTTACATGTCCTCATTGGATTCTCTATTTAAGTGAACAATCCCACAGACAGAAGACAAGTGCACAAAATCCTCATCCCCTGCTGTATTTATATATTGCCCTGCTTACTAGAGTCAATATAAGCTTGACAAGATGGAAAGGGACTCTCCAGCTGTTTAAATAAATCTAAATACTATTTACATTTTAGAATTGGTGGGTATTATAGGGGAGGAGGGTCTAAAATTTAATTTAATACTTATTTCTTGAGATCAGATGCATGGAATTTTTTTTTTCATATTGCTATAGTGAATTTCTTAAGTTATTTTTCTCTTCCAAAGTTAGCTCACATTTTGATCAGATGATGTATGTGCTTGTCCTAGGGTATTCAGATTTTAAGTTTAACACTTAAATGAGGTTTTAAAATTTGCTCAAGTGTCCTAAAGGAAGCCATTATCTTGATTAATTGATTTATGATCTCTACATATTTTGTGGATTTTGTTGTTTTTCATGTAGAAGCACATAAACATGGGAAGCTTTCTTAACAAGTTTAGCTTTCTCAAAATATTTTAGGGTATTATTTCTTCCCTAGATAAAGGTGCTGATTTCTTTAACAATGCTTGGAAGAGCATACAAAGCAATTTGAAAAATATGCAAATATTCTGTTGGGTTTTTGTTTTGTTTTGTTTTAAACATTACAGGAAAAAAAATATGTCGTACTTATACACAGTGTCCCTATTTTTGAAAAAAAAAAAAAAGCCACACAGATTCCTTTAAAAAAATGTTTAGTGAATAATGAGTAATTGAAAACTCCCAGGAGAAAGAAAAATAAGGGAAGAAGCTATTTATAGTTAATCAAAATAAAAATCATTGGAGAATTTTTTATAAAATAAAAGTATGCAGCTATGAAGAGATCTCCCAAGATATGTTTTGCCCTCAAGTTCATTCTTTTTAAACATTGAGACAGATTAAGTCTTATTGCCTAAGGATGTATATGAAAAGACATGTTTTAATCTTTTGAATCCAGACCTCTTTTTCTTGAATGTTTCTTTCTTAGCTTCTGTAGGCATTTATTATCACAGTGTGTAGGCTTTCCCAATCTCAGCTCCAGACAGTGTGGACCTCTGTAGTCATGTCCAGGCTTTCACTTATTCAAAGACCTAAAAGACAATAGGTTCAAAAAAGAGGGGGGGGATATTTATTATTTCCTACAGCACAATTTCTTTGTTCAAATGTTGGTCTTCAAAAAAGACTTCTGAAGGTAAAAAAGAAAATTTTTTAACTTGACTTCTTCTTTCAAGAAAAGTAAGAAGCCCCTAACTCTGTAATTCTCCATGAAAGTCTTCAATAAATATGAATATATTTTATAAAGAATTAAATCCAAAAAAACCAGATAATATAAGTGTAATTACTTTAATCCCTGGAACTCACATGATAGAATGTGGGCTCTGGTGTGACATGTAGTATTCCAAACTCCACAGGACTCCATGGCATGCACACACACACACACACACACACACACACACACACACACCTGAAAGAGTGAGAGAGAGACTCACACATACAGCACCACACATACAGCACATACACACACCAAATTAATGTTTTTAATAGTATTAATAACAACAAATAATAGTAATATAAATCATTGTACTTGAAAAAGTCAAACAAGTTGCTATCCAATGCCTCTGAGTGAGGCCAGAACAGTATCTGAGATTATCTCCGCTGAAGCACAGTGATAAAAGAATCCTTGTTTTTAAATACTGGGGTAAAGGGAGAAGAGGGCCAGCTCCTCTACTTGTCTTTACTTCCCCTTGCCAAAAACAAAAAAACAAACAAAAAAAAAACAAAACAAAAACAAAACAAAACAAAAAACACACAAAAAAATTAAAAATATACTTATCTCTTACCTACAGCATAGTAAGACACTCACCTTCTAGCTTTCCAATCTTCTGGCCTCCCAGCCTCCCAGCCTCCCAGCCTCCCAGCCTCCCAGCCTCCCAGCCTTCCAGCCTCCCAGCCTCCCTGTGAATGTACAAAAAGGAGATAAGAGCATCATTTTCCTGATGACATTTCAGCGATATTTCTTAGGTCCTTGAAAAAGATATTCCCTGGATGTAAAGCTGCCAAGAGGCTTTCAGAAAGACTCATAAAGGGCAGAGAAAGCATTTACAATTACAAGCTTTCTAAAATAAATGCCATATGAAAAGGAAGGTCAGGGGAAGAGCGCCGAAGAAAGCTGTGAGAAGTTTAGTCAAACCGAGAGGAGTGTGAAGGCCACCTTAGTAGAAGGTTATAGAAATATAGAAGTGTTTGCAGCAAAAGAAAAATAAGAGTGACTTCTTTAGATACTAATTTGATCTTGATATCATCTGAAAATAATCAAAACACACCATACAGTATATTTTCCCAGGAATTAATAAGAAAATACAGGATCCCCACCTGATAGAAAAGAAAAATAATCCAATGGACTACAACAAAAGCAACAAGAACCACAACATTACATGCATATTAAAATATAACAGGAAATTACCCTTCACATCTCACAGCCCTGTACCATAGTTATACCCAGAATCTGCAGCAGATGACCTGTGTTCAAATCTTATTTCAATTGCTTACATTCATTGACCATGGATAATTTCTTTAATATTTATATATCTCAAATTTCTAAATCAAACTTAAAAACAATAAATCATTAATGGACATTGGTACTGCTGAGTTAATAAATCCAAGTACTTGATGTATAGTAATTGTGTAAAAGAATAAACTTTAGTGAAAGATTAGTAGCCAGAACTGCACAGCAGAGTACTTCTCAAAGCAAGTTCCAGATGAAGTGCCATCCTGTTCAAAATACTCAGGAGACTCTTCACTGAAGTCCAACAACTGGTGTGAAGGCAAAGGCTTCTTAAATACAAAGAACAAAGTTGGAGGCATACCTGGCTTCTAAATACATTGCAAAGATGTAGAATGTTGGTCCATGTCTATAAGTCATCTGAGCCTGAAGCAAGGTGCTGGAAACTCACACCAAAAACAAGCAAAATGTCTTTCGATAAATGGTGCTATTAAAACTAGATATCCACATGTAGAAAAAAGAAACTAAACCCTTTCTTCTAAAAAAAAAAGTGTCCAAAATAGATTAAAGATTTAAACATAAGATCAAGAACTATGAAACTACTAGACGAAAACAGAGAAAATGCTCTAGGCCTTCCAAATGAGCATTGGTGGTTTGTGTTTGGTTTTATTTTCCTTGTTTCTGTTGTTCTTTAAAGCCAGGGGGTAAAGTAACCAAAATGACATAAAGGATTCTGTCAAAACAACAAGTTACATAGAACAAAAGACACAGTACTGAGACCAAAGAACTTGCCTGTAGCAACCAAGAGACCTGTTCCCAGCACCTACCTAGGCCTCCATGAGAGAAATGCTTCCTCAAGAGTAAAAGAAATAAATTTCACACACGTGAGCAAATGCTCTTCATTCTATGTGTTCCTTATTGTTCTGCCTTAATTCTGATTTTCTTTTCCTAATTGCCTATAGTTTCTTAGCTTTAATTCTCTGTTCCTGTTCTAATTCTTCTTTCTTTCTTTAGCTATTTTCTTCTAGTCATCTTTATTCTTTTACATATTATTCTTTTACCCATAACAAATTTCCATATATATGCAACTTGTTAGTAACAGAAAAACAAAAATCCTACAAAGCAAACTCTCAGGCACACGTAATCTGGTAAGAGACACACTTGTCAAAAACTTGGTCAAATTGGTGACTGAACAGACCACAGCTGCAGGCTTTAGAAAGTTCTGGCTCATCTTTTTAAGGGAGAGCTGCACGAGTGCAAGGGAAAGAACTAAACCAATGTGAAATTTAAGGAAAAGGCAAAGCATATGTGTACTATTTTATGTGATTGATAATATGCAGAATTGGTTAATCAGTTAACAGGTTTTCCTTTCTGTTAATCACCTGAATCTAAGGACCTAAATATTTTTAGTCTAGTGAACCTAAAATCTTGTGTTAAAAACTGCTGTAGAAATAAATACAAAGTGTTAATTGTGTTTTGAATCAGAATGGGGAGGTGTTGATAAGGCAAGGCCTGTGGAGGAAGCTTAGGGAAACAAAGGTGCTATTGATCTCTTGAAATTCTAAGATATAACAAGGCCAGACACCAGCACTATCACTTCAATTTTACTATAATTGTTATGAAGAGTTTTATTTCAACAAGGCCAAACATCTGCAGTTTTGCTCATGAGTAAAATCTGTGAAAATTCTGCCTGTAATCTTTCCCAAGGACACTTTGTCTAGCCAATTTTCCCTATCAATAGCTAAAGATAGAGCATAGACCTATAATAAGCACATGTAACAGTAGCTCTGGTTATGAAGCATAGTTTAGTATGTTTCTATTCATCAAAATTTTACAGTTAAATGAGAAAACATCTTCTTGGCCATCCACAATTATGTGTGCACAAAAATGTGATATTTTCTCAAGATAAACACCCAAGCAGTGGGAAAAAAATCCATAGCTATTTTAGGAATGAAATGCAGTAGCACATGAGAAGAATCACAGACAGGATCAACCAGTCATTAGCAGTCAGTAACCTCAGGGCCTCACTAGGTGGGTCTCCCCATCAGGAAGTTAAGTCTGGTGGGTTCACTTGTCAAGCACTAGTGACCTGATGTATATTCCCACAGCCCTCAATACTTGCAGAATAGAAGAAGATGTTTACAGGCTGAGCTTCTGCAATCATGCCAGTAGCTATATTGCATAGGAAACTCCAGAAACTCAACAACAATAAACCAAACAGAATCCACATTTAAAAATTGAAAACAGATCTAACTCTCAGAAGAAAATACGTAAGTATCCAACACGTGTGGAAAAACTTCTGTCACAAGCTATCAGTGCAAATCAAAATCAGAGAGAGATAATGATTCTCACCAGCAAGAGTGGTCACTACCTAAAGACTAAGCCAATGAGTTGATGAGAATGCAGGGAGTAGGAGAAGCCTTTGCCCTTAGCGACATTGGTTGGTGGGAATGTCTCTTAGAGCAGTAATTCAAAAACTAAAAGTAGGGCTACTATAGGATTGAGCACTTCCTGCCTTAAGAATATTTCCAAAGGAGAGGAAATTGGATACCTCAGCTCCAATACCATGGTGGCATTAATCCCATAACTCAGGTATTACATGAATTATATTTGGTATTACAATAATAAAAAACCAGAGCCAGATATTGGCTGAAAGTTAAATTATCAGAGAGACAGGGGACAAAGCATAACCAATTCTCAAACATTCAAATCCTCAAGCTGAATAGAGTAGGGCCTATCTTCAAGAGACTTCAGATTGACAGGACAAAAAGGCGAAAGGGCAGAACTTCTGCCTTCTTGTCCCTGTATTTCTTTCCCTACCCAGCTATCTTATTTCTTTATTTAGCATTCCTAGATCTAGGATTAAAGATAGATGCCATCATCACCTGACTCTGGCCTTGAACTCTCTGCCTCCCAAGTGGTGGGATTAAAGATGCTTGTAGCGGGAAATCAGGAACTGTTCAGGTGTACGGGTTGAGCGCAGAAGCTGAGAGGGGCGTGGTCAGCAAGAACAAGATTCAGACAACACCTGGAGAGAGACAGGAAGCAGGCGTTCTCTCCCACAGAGCTCTCGAGATGGGGCGGGGCTTCCGGTGCACAGTGGTGGAGCTCCAGGCCAGCTGTGCTTGTGGGAGGAGGTTTCCATAGAAACGCTTCGGCACGTTGCAACTTTATCCCTTCGCTATCTCTTAAAATCTTCTCTGTTTTGTAAGTGATTCTCTCAAAATAAAAGTCACTTAAAACATATCTCACGGCGGGTTTTTACCGCGATAATTGGTGCCTGAACGCGGGGCTGGTTTCCCAGAAACCACGTGGCTCCCTGCCCGCCGACCCAGCCTGTCTGAGCAGCCAGTTTGGCTTCGCCTCTGCACACAGATCTCTGCGCATCCAAGAGCGTCCTGAGACATGGATTGAACCATTGCAGTGAGACGCACAGGTAAGATTTTTTGGAGGAGACAAAAACGAGCTGGAGAATTCCATACTGCACCTCTACTGTGGCACAACTGGGACACCTGCTGACCGTAAGTCCTCAGTACATCTGACTAAGGCAATTTTTTTTTTCTAAAATGTCCAACCAGATAAATGTTCACAATTTTACTCAGTTTTTCACAATGGTGATAGAGGATTATTTCCAGGATTATGCATTTGGAGGTTATCTCCACCCAGGAGTCCTTTTGCTCTTTTGTGTGATAATATACTTCATACCTACCTATTTTAAGGGATCTTAACATAGAGAGTATGAGGCTAAGATGTCTGGCATGGATGAACGTATTAAGACACTCCAGAAACTCATTGTTTCCATAGGAGAGGGGTCTACTTTGATCACAGAGGAATTTAGAGCTCATATTGATGAAAATTTTAGAAAATTGGATGAAAAATTTAAAAAAATGGGTGAAAATTTTGTTAGAGAGGAGTACAGAGCTCATATTGATGAAAATTTTAGGAAATTAGATGAAAAGCTAAAAACAATGGATGAAAATTTTAGGATAATGGATGGAAACTCTAGGAAATTTGAACAGAAGATAGTGGAAAGGGTAGATGTGGAGACTGGGAAGATGTTCCACTCTATGAAATTATTGGAGAGATCATTTATAGAAGACTTTAAAACAGTGGAAAAGACCATTACCACTAGGTTGCAAGATCATGAGGCTCGCTTGGAGATTTTAGAAAAGGATTTTGAGGTGACACCTACTCAAGATAACCCAGAGCCCCCTCTTAAATGGTGCTACTGCAGGGAAGGTTCTTTACCTAGAGTAGTTACCATGAGGGTTAGGTAACAAGTGTTCCATTTACAATCAACCATCTTTGCCCACTGGGAGTAATCCTAAGGGTACTAGGAGCAATGAGATTTGACAGATGGACGTGTTTCACTTCCCGGAATTTGGTAAGATGAAATATGTTCATCACACCATTGACACCTACTCAGGAATGCAGTGGGCTACCACCCTGAGTTCTGAAAATGCTAATGCAGTACTCACTCATCTTCTGGAAGTTATGACCATATTGGGAATTCCTGAGCAAATTAAGACTGACAATGCTCCAGCATATGTTTCCCAGAAAATGAAGCAGATTTTTGGATATTATGAGATAAAGCACATTACTGGGATACCACACAACCCCATTGGACAAGCGGTTGTGGAAAGATCCCATCGCACCTTGAAAGAGATGCTTCATAAACAGAAAGATGGTATGAAAAAACCTAGGGAGAGACTACATAGTGCCTTGTTGACATTAAACTTTCTTAATGCTGATGAGAAAGGAACTTCAGCTGCAGAGAAACACTGGGTAATAGAAAGAACTTATGAGTTGAATCAACCTGTTTATTTTAAGGATGTACTAACTTCAGAATGGAAGCCAGGGCATGTGCTTCATTGGGGTAGGGGTTTTGCTTTTGTTTCCACAGGAAAAGAGAAAATATGGGTACTAACTAGATTAATAAAGAACCGGATCGAAAAGGAGAACCCTCCTGAGGAGGAGTAACGGCTCATGTGCCGATAATACAATTGGATATGTGGTAAGGAACATTCATTTAATTAAGGTGGGGCAGGTCTTAATTTTGTTTTTACAGAAGAATGGATACAACCCTCTTCACAAAGCTAAAAGGATGCTGAATGCTCAGACTTTTGACACGTTAAAAGGACTACAGGGGATTACAAGGACACCTGACACTGACAGGCACTAAGGGTAATTTCTCTATTCTCACAACTGTACATCTATATCTAATGATTATGTATTTATATATATATATATGTAGGAGGTCCTGGTTTGGTAACAAAAAAGGCTGGCTTTAGAGGTGGAGCAAGTGGCTTTCTCCCTCTCTAAACCCAAGCGTATTGGTAAATAAAACTTTAAAAACTGTCTCACATCAGAAAAGCCACCTGAAGTGGGACAGAAAATAGATGAAATATATAGGGACCAATCTTATCTCACTTTTATTTTAAATTTTGAATCTTATTCCTTTCTGCATTTTTTGCTCTCTTACTTTAGAAATCTTTTCTGCAAATAATACTCTCTGATGATTCAATATCTTCAGTTGATAATATCCATTGGGTCCTTCACTATTAAAAACAATTTCTCCTACCAGCACTCTACAAGGCATCCTGAAGGAAGATGGGGCCCCCACTGATGAAAAAAAAATACACTGAGACAGAGTAAGAAGGAACCTGCTGTATGTCACTCAGTGATCACTTTTGAGGTATAGACCAATCAGGACAGTTGTAAGATAGTTTCATATCATATCTTTAACAAGAATTTCAGATGGACTCAGTATGATGAGAATGGTTATAGACATTTGTGGAATGGTTATATATATATATGTTTACAGTTACTTCATTAGGACTTAACCATTGTTTAGTTTACAGAACCCCACAGAGATACTGTCGCCCACAGGCCAGCATGAAGCAACTTAATGAAAGAACTATGTCCCTGTCCCAATAAGCTGGTCAACCAAGGGAAGGTTATGATCAATTATCATTTTGGTACAATGATTATAAGTTAATCTTGGGTAGAGGATAGAATGATATTATAGATGAAAAAAAGGAGAGAGAGAGAGAAGAGAGAAAAGGGAATAGATAGGAGATCATTATACTTGCACACTACTATTAACCAAAGGATGAATGAAAAATGAATTGACATGGTCCAAATGTTTGTATATTGATACAAATGGGAAATCAATCTATATGTTTGATTTAGATAATATGTATATTGATACAAAGGTGAACATGGTACAAATGTTTGTATATTGACACAAATGGGAAATTAATCTATATGTCTGATTGGGAAAATATATATTGATGCAAAGTTGAATGTATAATTGCCCTATTTTGCACGTGTCTACCTATGTCTAAAATATTTTGCACATTGATGTGTATTAAGTGCATTGTCATTTCCATAATACAATTTCTACCTCTAATTATTTTATGATAGTCATAACATTTGTTGTACAATCAAACGAGTTGTTTTATATAAATCTGTTTAGATATATTTTTATATATAATGATATATAGTTAGGATATTGTCATTTGGTACAAAATGTGTATTTTGGTCAATTTTCCTAAGATTGTTATACTTGAAATTATTTGAAGGCACTGTACACTCATTTTGGAATGCCTATTTTTACAATGTTAGCTTCACTTTCTTGGTTGATTGGGATTACAGATTATGGTTACTCAGATTTGCCACCTAACAGTGAGAATACTCAGGCTTTTCGAAAACATGTTAGAATACACCCAATAGATAGGTGTCTTCAACCACTTCATAGACCGAGAGAATATGGCATTCAAGATTTTGTTATCTCAAATTTGGCCTTGAGAGACATGACAACTCCTGGCATCACCGTTCCTTTCTCAAGGTGATGTTGAGCATCACAGACATCTTGCAAAGAGATTGTCTTGTTTGGCGAATAATGGCCTGAGGGGCAAAAGGACTGCACTTGCCCCTACTGCTGTCAGCGTGCTTACTGTCTGAAATGGACCTGCAGGATGATGGATAGAGCCTGCTGAAGCCAGCCTAGACAGGATAAGACGGTCCTACCAAAAAATACCTTGCTTCTATGGAGACTTGTCAGATATCATAGGCCAGTAGCCACAGGGATGGATGCTCCCATTGTACAGAGAAGTGGTGGATGACTGTCCAGGTAGTTAACTGTCGTTGTCTTCTCCTAAATTCTGGAAGTTATTTCATGCTTCCAACTTTAGGTAAATATTTTCCTTCTCAGGTCTTGATGGTGTTGAAGATTAGATAGTTGAAGTTTTTATTACTTCACATTTCAGCAAAGACACTCAGGTGTTAGAACTTTATTGTTTAAGATAAACAGCCTTAAAGCAATCCCTGTGCATTTTCTCGTATCAACATTTTAGATATTAAATTGTACTTTGTAGTTGTTGTTTGTTAGTGGTAGTATGACCTCACTTATGTTAGTACCTTCCTCTTTCCCAGACACTGTCTTATGATGATCCCTATAGTAGTTTTATACCTAGTTTAGAACCTTCTTATTTGGACAAAACAGGGAGATGTAGCAGGAAATCAAGAACTGTTCATGTGTACGGGTTGCGGCAGAGTGCAGAAGCTGAGAGGGGCATGGTCAACAAGAACAAGATTCAGACAACACCTGGAGAGAGACAGGAAGCAGGCATTCTCTCACGATGGGGCGGAGCTTCGGGTGCGTGGCAGCAGAGCTCCGGGCCAGCGGCGCGTGTGGGAGGAAGTTTCCATAGAAATGCTCTGGCGCATTGCAACTTTATCCCTTCGCTTTCTCTTAAAATCTTTTCTGTTTTGTAAGTGATTCTCTCAAAATAAACCTCACTTAAAACATATCTCATTGTGGGTTTTTACTGCGATAGATGTGAGTCATCACTCTTTGACCTTCATGGCTTGGCTCTGTCCTCTGATATTTCATGCTATTTTTATTCAATATACCAACACACCCAGGAATCAAAACAACTTGTTTATCCTTCAATCAGAATGAAGAAACAATATACAAATGTTGTGGAAGACTATCAGAACACAGAAAGAAACTTCTGTCACTTGGAACGTTTTTATTTTCTTTATGATCATTATGACAGAGCACTCTTTACCACACAGTAGAATAATCTATGGAGGTAATTGTTTGAAATACAGGACAGACAGAAACAGTGGTGTCATCCATAAAATATACAAAAGAGCTGGCAACATGATGACTAAGAAACAAAATTAGCAATGTTTTACAACATATGATGCAGCTAAAGGACAAATATGATGAAGCTTCATTTTTATTTTGTTAAAAGCTCTAAGGATTTAAGAAAACCAATCAAAAGTAAAACTGGTTGATCCATTTCCTACACACATGAAAATGGAAATAGTCCTGTCAAGTGTTAGAAACTAGAAATAAAGACAGAAATACTTCAAGATTTGATTCAGGCATAGGATATTGTGTTTGAATTGTTAGACATTGGTTACCGAAGCAGGAAAAATAGTCAATGGGTGGAGTCACACATAGATAGGAACAAGAAGTCCTGTTTACTATTTTTATCACTATTGCACTGGGTGTGACTATGCAACAATAATGTACTAAGTATTTCAAGTAGAAAAAATTTGATGATCTTCACTACAAAGAAATGAAAAATATTTGCAGAGATTGATGTGCTTGTGTGGTCCACATGTATTAAAATGTCATAGTAATGTACAAATTCCAAGTTCTACAAATCAGCTTTTGAATGAACTAATTTTGAATAAACAGTTAATATCCTGACAAAAGTTCCAAGAGTCTCAGACTGATTGTATGTGTGTTCATGTACGTAAGAAAAGCATGATTGCCCTCCTGTCTCCATCAGCCACACATACATGATGATTTCCCAAGCTTCTGACATAAAAGAATACAATCTATAGAACTGAAACTGTAGTAAGTTGTCTCTTACTATTATTTGTTGCTAATTGGGTGTTCTTGTGCAAGTAAATAGTCATTCTGGTCATTAGTTTGATGATGCTTGTATGCATTTACTCATTTTTTTCTTTAATATATATGTGAATGCCTGCATGTCTGTATATGTACAACATGTGTGGCAGCTGCTCATGGAAACTAAAAGAGGGTAGCATATGCCCTGGAACTACATTGCATGCCCTGGAAGTTACAGGAGATTCCAAGCCTCCACACTGGTGCTGGGAAACAAACTCACAACTTTTGCATGAGTGGCTTAGTGTTCTTAACTACTGATCCAATTATTGATTGCAATTTATAGATAAAACAATCGAAATGCATTTTATTATTATTATTATGAACAAAAAAGTCACACTTTCTATCCTTGTATATCCTTATTCAAGGTCCCTTTCCCCTCCCATCACATCAGGTCATTCTTTCTTATCCACAACTCCCCATCACCTCCCTGGGCAGGCAGCAGGCAGTCCCATGGTCCCACTGACCCAATATTGCTTAGTTCTGTCTCCACTCCTGGCAGATCCAGTTTTCTCCTCCCTTCCTCAAGAGTGAGTCAGGTGTTCCTCTAGGGGGAGTGAGATCCAAGGAGTCAGTCCAGGGTGTTTCTGATCCCAAGCTGTTCAGTGGTTGTGGTTTGAAGCTTGGGCATGCTTTGCTTTTTTCTTGTTTGTTTGTTTGTTTGTTTAGAGTCTACTAATGAGTGAGTACATCCCCTGCTTATCTTTCTGAGTTTGTGATACCTCACTCAGGAAGATATTCTCCATAAAGTGTGTGAAATGAACTCTACTTGTTCTCCCACTACATTCTTCCCTTCGTTTGTATCCTTATGTAAATTCATCTGAACATGTTTTCATTCATTCACTCACTGCCCATGTTGTGTGCTGTGCCTTCTCAGTGTACAAGACAGCATGACAGGCAGGCAAACCCGATTCAGTCCTTCATAGAATCTGTCACAGAAGCCTAGAAGTGAAAGACAAGAAAGCAAAATGGGAATAATTTCATAAATCATAGTTAAAGGCAAAATAGATCAAAGACAAATACCTTATTTTATTGGCAGTTATAAGTCTTGTTGATAATCACAATACAGTAAACTTTCACATAGCACACATTACAGCATTGGCATATACATTCAGTATAAAAGATATATTTCAAAAATGCTATTAGGCTAGCATAGTTCAAACAAGTTTTTGGTAGCTACTCAAAATTCATGAAACAAGAAAGATTCAATTTAAAGATTCATATATTGAGATAATAAAGAGATCTAGAGATGTAAAAAAAAATGAGTGATATATATGTGAACTTTGTGCTTTAATTTTTATTGTATTATACAAGGTTTCAAATGACCTGTTCTGTGGAATAATAGAATATACTTTTAGTATATTCCACATAACATATTTTTAAATTTCTAGTAAATATTTGCAAAGACTCAGAGAATAAAACCTCCAGATTATTTTTAAATGTAGAAACAAACATTACTTTACAATTTGTTTTAGATACTTAAAATAATATAGTTATAAAATAGCAAAGTATGCTGCTAAGTAATTACTGAATTAAAATAGAATTATAATTTTGAGTTTTACCACTTAAAAACAAGTCATGAGTAGAGCCATAATTATGAGTTCCCTTTTAAAAATGTATATTGGAAAACATATAGTTACAAAGTCACTTATAAATTTATATAGGGCATATTTTAAATGAATATCCAGATTGGTACAAAATTTTTTTTTTTTTTTTTGGGGGGGGAAAAACCAGGAATATCAGAGAGAGGAAACAGATCACAGTCAATTCTCACTCAGCCAGCTTCTTAGGCTGAACAGGGTCCCCTGCCTGGCTTGTTGCTCTTACAGAATACCTGAATGTTTGCCTACACCTTCTTTAAATATTTTCCGCACTGAGTTGTTTGACTTCCAGGTGCAACTCTGCATCATAATCCTAGAGATAGGATTAAAGGTATGAACTACTGCTCTTTGGTTGTTAAGCATTGAACTCACAGAAATATAGAAAGATCTCTCTCTCCTGAGTAATGGGATTAAAGGTGTGAGTTACCACTCTCTGCCCCTCATGGATTGACTGTGGGTGATTCTCTTCTCTGATATTCCAGGCTAATTTTATTAAATATAAAATATATCAGCATATAGTTTCACTGCTTCCATTCTGGTATGTATCCTTTGATCTGCAAT